>LPNX011023349.1:205818-234873 GCA_001517045.1 Pseudotsuga menziesii | reverse complement strand
ACTAGAGCTCATAATGTTTTTCATGTTTCTTTGCTTAAGAAATATGTACATGATCCTAACCATGTGATAAATTGGGATGTGATTCAGGTGGAACCCGAGCAAGAGTTCCAAATCGAGCCAATGCGCATCCTCGACGGGAAGGTCACAATGCTCCAAAACCGAGCCATAAGGCAGGTAAAGGTGCAATGGGAGCACTACAGACCTTAAGAGGCTACATGGGAGCTGGAGGATGCCATGTAATTGGCACATCCATTTTTGTTCAATCCTGCGGAACACTGAGGTGGTACCAATGTAGCACTTTTGTTCAAATTTTGTAAAGCACTGAGGACAGTGCCATTGAAGGGGGAGGGGAATGTAATACCCTGGTTTTAACCCCGCTTGCATATATTGTAAATAATCTTGGTGCGGAGCTAAAGGCCAATGCCCCACCATAGATTTGGTTATGTTGTGTTTCTGATTTGGAATGGTCACTGATGGTATATCAGGACATACGGCATATATTCAATTGTGGCATCATGTAAACATGCATTTTTAATTAAATAACCCAACCAGCTATGTTTGCGGCAACTAAATTGAGAAGGGGCATGATTTCCAAAGGATAAGGAAGGGGAATGTTGAACATTGAGTCATGGGGGAAGAGCCATGTGTTACCCCTCTCTTTTTCTCGCCACCACCTTAGTTTTATGTTTTTAGTGGGGATAGCGATTTGTTGGCAAAAAATACAACTCCTACACTCACACCTACACTCACTCTCCACGACGTGCATTTTTGGTAGCGGATGGTCTGCCCACTAGGGAGATCACGAGTCTGTCCATATTCCATTACGCTGAGCGGAATTAAAGGAATCCACAATTCATTTTTGGAGGTTCGCCATTCCTTTCAGACATGGATTTCTAGTTGGAAAAACTTTCTTCCTCTGTTCACGTAGAGTTTTGTATCTTTTTCCCATCAATTTCAGACGGCGTATGGTGCTGTTATGTCCATCGTTGGTTTGAGGCTATGGTTTTTCTTGGATAGTTCGATGGGTTGCGTTTTGTCTTTCCCGTATAGAGTGGTAGTCTGTTCTTTCTCCCACTCCTCTGACTGTGCAAGTTCTACAGCTATTGTATTGAGGATCAACTGGGTACTATGAGTCCCTGCGCTATGTGGTCGGTGGTTTCATCCACATTTTGTTTTGGCTGTGTCTTTTTCCCCCTCACGTATAGACTGAGAATTGTTTTCCTTTCCCTTGTTTTTTGTGTAATTTCTCCAGCGATTGCCTTGAGGAATTGGTGTGGGTTCATAGTTGTTGTGGGCTATTGTTTTCCACAATGGATTGACTGTGTTTTTCCCCTGTAAAAGCTTGAATAGTTGTTTGGCTGCTTGCATGCAGTAGTTTTGTCCTCGGACTGCATTGGAGTGGTGAATGAGGGCCTGAGGTGCTTGATAAACCTAGTGGGTTGAGAACCACAAAGACAAAGCCGATGAGCTGGTCTTCTTCTCCACAACCCCTGAATAGCACTGGAAGGGAGATCAGGGTCTAAGGGACTGCGTTGCAGAGAAAGGATTGATTTCCTTATGTTGGGTGTGTGTGGGTGTTCTAGAAGCCAGTCTGGTTCTAGTATCGGTACACCAGCTTGGCATTAGCCTTTCCCAGCTCCTGGGGCCTGATAAACCCAACTTTGTTGGATTGGCTAATCTGTTGTTCGCTTGATAAACCCAACTGTGTTGGCTTGACTGAACTGTGTACCCTAGTGGTGTTGTTATCTTTGGCTATGTGTAAGCCTGTGAGTTCCTTATTCCTTGGGGAATCATGCCCGGCTTGGGGGTGGCAACGTTGCTGAGAGATTAAGGAGCACGCGGGCCTATGGTTGGGTGGAACGTTGCAGCAACGTAGCTGGTTGTGGAACAAGTTCTCTATAAAGATAAGTACTATTGCCTAACTTGTGTCTGCAATTATATATTTACCATTGATGAATGAGGATATACATGTTAAATGTTGATCTATATATGCATGAATGTTGATTGATATGTTTTGCTTCCATTGTGTATATGAATGATTATGCTTCATAAAATGTTTTATGTTTTATGTATCATGCTTCAGCACTATATGTGTGTATCTTCATGTTCATGGGGCTAGATGCCCGGATGAATTAGCGTATAGTAGCGTCCTCGTCGCCGATTGGAGGGTCGTGGACGTTACACTGCGGGCATAAAGGCTCACTCTCATCGGTGGAGTCCGTGTTATCATCCTATTTGCAGAGGGGTCAATTAGCCTGGAGGCTCTTGCAGCTCTGAATTTCTTTCCTGAGATGAATAAATTCAGAGATAAGTTGGTGCATGTATATACGATGGGAATGATCTATCTCATCAGCCAAGTCGCTCTTCTTCATAATGAAAACAATAATGTTGGCATGCTCTAAATATCCATCCTACGCCTCAACTCTCACCCATGGCCAGATTAACATCATCCTGCATTATTTGAATAGGCCTTATGAACTTTCAACAACTCTCGCACATGGCACATAGGACTCCATGGCTGCTACGGTTTGTACCTCCTGTAGTACAAAACCAAAATTTGCAACAAGTTCCTAGGTTGGTGAGTCTAATCTGGCGTACTCTACTTCCATTTCCCTTGATTTTTTGTTCTCCCAAATCCTCCTTCATTTGTGACGAGGTTCACGATCGCCTATGTCTGCCTTGTGGTGCCGCCTGTGTCTACGTGGTGTGCGCACCTCTTCGATTTCATTCACCCCGTGTCGCGCATACCTCCACATGGTTGTTTTGGAAACAAGCACAATATCCTATGATATCCGATGATCATGTCATAAGACCGACGGCATATGTTGTTGGTCTTTCTCTTTTTTTCTGTACGTATATCCATCGGATCTCCGACGTTCTAGGCGGGTATGTAGTCAAAAATATTTCCTTTTGATAAGTGTTGGTGGTAGAATATCTGACATTGACATGTCAAATACACAACTGATATAATGATAAACACGTCGTCGAATATCAGACGTCATAGCGTCGAATAACCGTCTACATAATAAAGCAGTCAGATATCCAGCGAAAAGAGATCGATGTTTATAAAAAATTTCCCTAGTCGGATAGTCGACATATTGTTGCCAAAAATCAGATGTATAGCCCGTCGTATTTTAGGTTCAAATTCACTTGTGAGATGTTGGGTGGGTTTTGATTGTTCCTGAGTCTTCTTGGATGCCTTTGATGTATGTCTAATGCCTCTGTTTCTGACCAGAGACCTTTTTCTTTTGCTTTTTAGGTAAAAGTTGTTCTTGTCATCCTTCTTCTTTTTTGTTTTGGTATTAGTTCATTAGACCTTTTTTATCTCGATGTCTTTTTTGGCTTGTGTTTGATACTTGTTGCAGGGTCTGGGAGTTTTTAGATTCTTTTATTAAATTTACATATCATTTATTTCAAAAATACAAAAAAAATTGTTTTTGCATGTTTATGCATGGTGCATGTGCATGGAATTAGTGCTTGCATTAGGTTTTGTTTAGTTGTATAGTAGTCAGGATTTCATATAGGGAAAGTTGCATTGACATTTGAAGGAAAAATGTATGCATTTCAAAGCGGCATACCGTTTTCTTCATAATCAAAGACAAAAATGCACTTGGAACTGTTTATTAGGTATGCATATTTACTTCACTACTAAGTCATAACTTCACTAGTTGCACGACCATTTCCTTTGAGTAATCACAGCCTTAAAATAAACATTTAATCTAAAATGAATTACACTTTTTATTTGATAGTGGTGCATCAACAAGCTTAGATTTTAAAGTCTTGGAATAGGTTGTTGTGAGTAAATTTCTCCAAGACTACTAAACAAAACAAGTAGGTGTCTGTCCATGTGAGAGAGTGAAATCATTGGTACAATTAGTGTTCTCAGGAGGCTCCTCTTACACAGGAGTTAAGCACGAGGCATTGCACATGTTTGTGGTGGGGATAGCCCCTTGCCACTCTGTGTGTAGCGTTGAATATACATCCAAGATCTTATTCATATCTGGGGGATTTTGAGGTACCTTTGGTGCTTTCGAGCTTCGGGCTTTGTTACCCTAACCATACGGTAGATCTCGCCTACGACGGTCCGCCTAAGCATTGGTTATATTGGGGTGACCTTAGTTTCCTTACCTAGGTATCGTAGGGGGTACTTATAGAGGTTATTATGTAAGTGTCCTGGCCAGGTAGAGGTCGGACAACACAGTCTCTTTATGCGTTGAAGCTGAGGGACGCTATAATTGGTTGCGCACCTCTGCTTGTAGTGTATTGGAGCTTCAGGCCTCTCCTAGGCAAGACATACCTGCTACATTCGGGAGCTCATTTATCCTCCCTCTTGGCTTGCTTTCACGAGGCTTAGATTTTCTTAGGAGTGTGCTTTTTGTGTGCTATATTTCTTTAGGGATCGTTATCGGTTGAGTCCTTTTACTTTTGTGAGGTCATCGTGGAGTGAGGTCTAGCACCCCACCGTTCTTAACATCTGGCAGGTATTTCTACTTGTGTATCTACTACTCCTCCTTGAAAGAGGACTAGATATTCTAGACATATTCATACACACCTTGATCCACACACCAGTCTCATTATGATTCATACATCTGAGACCCCGGAGGTCCCTCCTTCTCCATCCTCTGGAATGGGGAATGTGAATTTCAGTATACCTAGGACTCCTGTTGGACCCGACCCTCATGGGGTAGGTGTTTCCTTTAGTTCACAACCCCATATGTCATATTTACAGTTGCTTATGGGAGATATTCCTCACGTCGGTCGAATGGTGAGTCTCACCATGTTCCCTCTAGCTCTGTGTCTTTTATATTTGGCATGCCAGATATGACTGATAGTTTTCCATCATCTGTTGTCGATCCTAGTGTTGGTCCTATTGTTGTGCCTAGGGAACTAACATTCATTTCCATGCCAATCAGTTTGGTAGTGGTCATATTGCACCTTCCACACCTTTTGTGGGAGGATTTTCATACCCTTCGTCTAGACATAACACTAGGATTCCCCTTCACAAAGGTGACCCTAGACACGTGAACGTAGGAGGTAGCTCTTATATTCCATCCTATATTCCTTCGTCCACCAGACATGTTCCTTCGAATGCGTTCCTCATGACACACCCTCCTCATAACCCACACATTCCTTCGAGGCGAAGTGTTGCTTATAACCATGTTGTTCCCTCGTTTGTTGGTACTTTTTTGTCAGGGGGTTATGTACCTCCTTATATACCTGGGGGACAATCCTTTTACATACCTTATAACTATGTTTTTTCAGTACCTCACTCTCAAGGTGTTCTGAATTATAATATTCATGTGTATCCTTTTATGGTTCAGGTAGGAGGAGGTTATTATCCGGCTGGACAAGGCCACAGTCTTTACAACAATCAACCCTATGTGAATAAATCCTATCAGGGAGCATGGAACAAAATGACACAACCTAGGATCCCTTTCCTAGCTACTTTGAATCTTTCTGACTTATCGAAGTTGACCAACGATCTGGTTTCTCATAATCCAATGTGGTCGATTGTTCCCGCTAAGATTCCTTCGAACATTCCAAAATTTGAAGGTAAGAATGGTGAGGACCCTGGAGAGCATGTTACCACTTTCCACATGATGGTGCTCTTCCAATTCTTTGAATCACGATTCAATTCGCTTATGGCTATTTCAACGCACCCTCACAGGACCTGCAGCAAAATGGTATAGAGAGTTTCCTGGGGGCACATATCGAACCTTTAATGATTTATCCATGATATTCTTGAACCACTTTCAGCTACCAATGCATTACAATGTTGGTACCGAACTCTTGTCGAAATTTTGGCAAGAAAAAGCCACACATATTTCTGATCATATTCAAGAGTGGCGTAGATGGAAGAGGTTGATTAAGGCCAGTATTCCACCTGAGTTTCTATTGGAATGGTTCCTTAAGTCATTATTTCCCTATATCGCGAAGGATGTTTCGACATCCGGAGTCATGAATGAGGAACAGAATATTTTTTGAGCTCAACAACTAGAATTGATTTACGCTCAGTCTGGGATCTTGTATGATATTACACCTAACGCTCTGCGGTCTAACTTCAAGCCTCAATTTAAACCTGGGCCACAAGCTAATGGAATTGTTGGCTCCGCAAGTACTAAATTCGTAGACCATGTTACAAATCAAATGATAAATTTGTCCATTAATCGGTATGCGACCAGACAAGCTATGGCTTCATCCCATCCCACCCAAACGGTAGATGTTCTTTTAGTACACTCGTCGGACCAGAAGGGTAACCAGCAGCCCGAATGGAATAAGAAAAATGGAAGAAAAAATAGGAGAGGTGGGAATAGGAAGGAGAATTCTAATGATGACAAGAACACTAGTGATGTTGGGGGGACAAGAAGTCTAATTGTAAGGTTAAGTTACCTTGTAAGATTTGTGGGTGAGATCACCTCACTTACTTGTGCCCTCGGATAGATGAAACCTTGAAATTCATTGCACACACCCCAGTTGTGTTAATGTATCCTTTACCGTATAATCAAAATATGAATTCGAGGAACATGGACATCAGAAGTTCTTTTGGCAGGCATAAAAACCCGTCGAACGCGAAAGGTGGCCATGGTTGTATCAACATGATGTTAGCTGAAAATTTTGTGACGCGTGCTAAATATTATGGTTCGTTCCAACCCAATGTGGGGAAATAGCCTACACCTCTTGAGGTTCCTTTGCATATTGACAAGCCTGAAGGTATACCTCGCATTCCTAAAGGAGTCTTAAAGCGCTCAAGGAAAAATCCTAATGCTTGAGCCGCCCAACACTATTCTATTGTCGAGGATTTGGGTCAGACTCCTTGTGCGATGTCAACTCTCGAAGTCCTTCAGACTTGCCCTTGGCAAAGAAAGGATTTACTGAATGCCCTTGGGATGGTTGATTCTCATCCTTCCATGGTGATTAGATTTGAAACTCATGAGGTCTAGCCTCACTTTCCTTACCACGTGGATTTCATAGTCCATGTGGAGTGTATGAAAAACATGATCAAACGTACGGTAATTGATGAAGGCATTGTAGCCTCTGCAATGACTCTAACACGTTGAAAAGGTCTTGATTCACCCCCATTTTCGGAATCCAAGACCATGTTGACTGCCTTTGCTGGACGTTCTTTTCGGCAACATAGTATTCTTCCTTCTCTTCAGGTCCAATTGGGAGGGAAGACCGTGTCCATCGAGGTTGAGGTGGTTGATGTGCCCCTTGAATACAACCTTTTACTAGGTCGTAACTAGATTTACAATATGAGAGCGGTTGTGCCTTCCATATTCCATGTCATTTGCTTCCCTTTCGAAGATAGGATTGTCACGATCAACCAATAGTCATTTGCTAACTCCAATACATCAGCATCGTCGGGATCCACTATCCCGGTTATTGATAATTCTCAGCCGGCAACTGAGAATGTTGGTGTAGGAATGTATCCGTCCTTGATGGGATCCTTTAATATTTCTGCACCAATCGTGACTCTAGTTCCACTCTTGGTAGTGAATCGTCGTCATCGAGTTCAGTCCCATTTCAAACTACATATTTGGAGGACTCTTGGAATATCTCTTCTCTGAGCACTTCGGATGAAGATCCTAGATCTACCGATATGCATATGTCATTGTCTGTAGTTTAGATTTCTTATCAAGCTACTCTTGATCCCGTTATAGACCCTAGTCCTTCCTCTTCACAGACAAAGGAGGAGGACACTTTTGCACTTCCTGCTTGGGTAGTTGTGTCGTCACACTCGCATGACTGCTTCGATGATGTTTTTCCTTTCGATGAAGTGATTCTCAAAGCCATGAATTGTTTGGAACGGCCTTAGGAATATTTTCACCATCGCTCTTATTTCCTTTCGGAGCTGGAACAAATCGAGGGTGATGACTTTAGGGCGACCCTTAGTGATAAGGTTGGTAGTCTCATGGTCCCATTAGGAACTTTTGGTATATATGTCAAAGGGAACATGGCTAATTTGTCACCTACTATCCCTGTCAACATTTCTTGAACTACTGGTAAAGTTGAGAATGTTTACATTAGGGCAGACTGTTATCCCGATGAGATTCAGGCATACACTAAGATTTTTAAATAATTTTGTGATGTGTTTGCTTGTTCGTATGACGATATGCCAGGAATAGACCCTCAGATTGTCGAACGTGAGATCAAAACTAACCATGATGCTAGGCATGTTTGACATCGCTTATGTGCAATGAATCCTAGTAAGGAACCTGCCATTAAAGGAAGAGATGGAGAAGTTGCTCAAGGCTGGATTTATCTATCCAGTTCCCTTGACTGAATGGGTATCCAACCCCATTCCGGTTGATAAGAAGCAAGGAACCATCCAGGTATGTACAGACTTTAGAGACTTGAACAAAGCATGTCCCAAAGATAACTTTCCCACACCATTCATTGACATATTTTGGATGAATGTGTGGGAAGCGAGGTATTTCATTCATGGAAGGTTTTTTAGGATACAGTCGGATTTAGATCAAACCTGAGGACCAACACAAGACAGCTATCATTTGTCCTTGGGGTACTTTCGCATACCGTAAAATTCCCTTTGTCCTTAAAAACATCGGAGCAACATTTCAACGAGGGATGGCCTTTTTTTTTCTTGACCTTAAACGGATTATTGAAGTCTATATGGATGAATTAGCTGCTCACTCTCGTTTGAGAGTGGATCATCTAGACCATTTGTGTTTGGTTTTTGGAAGATGTCGTCGTTATCAAATTTGTTTGAACCCTCAAAAGTGCATCTTTTGCATGAAAGTGGGTCAGTTATTGGGATTCATTGTTTCTAAGGAGGGGATTAGGGTTGATCCTCTTAAGGTTGAGGCAATACTTTGATTGTCTCCCCCGCACACTATTAGACACATTCAGAGTCTTCAAGGGATGGCTAACTTCTTACGAAGGTTTATTGTCAACTTTGTCAATTTGACCAAGGGTTTCATGTGCCTTTTGAAAAATGACACTCCTTTTATCTGGTATGAGCGAGCCCAGGAGTCTTTTGATGCATTGAAAAAAGACTTGACATCGGCCCCTGTGCTTAGTCCACCTGACTATAGTCGTGATTTCTTGTTATATGTGGTCATGTCTCAAGAGACGATTGGAATGGTTTTGGTTCAAGAGGACGATGAGCTCCAAGAGCACGTTGTCTACTATCTTAGCTGGAACCTTATTGACGTCGAACTTCGTTACACTCACATTGAGAAGCTAGCCTTAGCTACCGTTCATGCAGTTCAAAGGTTGAGACATTATATACTCCTTCACCAAACTATGGTTGTGGCTCATATCAATCAATTTTAGTTCGTCCTAACTAGACGGATGATAAGGGGGATATAATAAATGGATTGTTATATTACAAGAGTTTGATCTCGAATTTGTTTCGGCAAAATCAAAGAAATCATTGATCTTTGCAGAGCTTATGTCAAATTTCCCTAGTTTGGACAAAGTTGAGGTTCACGAAGATTATTTTGTTGACAAGCATGTCTTCATCATCTCGAATGTGGACCCATGGTATGGCGACATCGTTTATTTGTAGAATTTGAAGGTCCCTCCCTACCTCTCATGGGATGAGAGTCGATGTTTATGACACATTGCTAAGAACTATCTCATTATCAGTGACACTTTGTATTGTCATGGGGTGGATTCCATTTTATGTCGATGTTTGACTCATGAAGAGGTTGATACTGTGCTTAATGATTTCCAAGGTGGGGCGTGTGGTGGTCATTTATCTAGGCTTGTTACAGCCCAAAAAATCTTGAGAGAGGGTTATTACTGGCTGTCGATCTTCAAGGATTGTGTTAATGCGATCAAGCAGTGCCACCCTTGCCAAGTGTTTACATGGACATTCGTTCGCATCCCGCCCCATTGCACCCTATTATCACTGTCAATCCCTTCACCAAGTGAGGGGTTGATTTTATGGATTGCAACCCAGCTTCATCTAAGGGGCACCATCACATTATAGTTCATGGATTACTTCTCGAAATGGGCAGAGACTATGCCTACTATCAAATCCGATGGTGAGACAACTTCTCACTTCATGTTCAATCATATTATTACTCGGTTTGGTATCCCAAGAGAGCTTGTCACGAACCATGGCAAGCACTTTCAAAATAAGATGATGGATGAGTTATCTTCCAATTTGAGGTATAAGCAAGAGTATTCCTCTTCTTATTATTCTCAAGCAAATGGATAGATCAAAGCTGTAAACAAATCCCTTAAGTCCATTCTGCAAAGAACCGTTGCACAAAGAAAGAATAATTGGCACATTATGCTTTACCCTACTTTGTGGGCCTACCGAACCATCATCAAGACTACCACTGGTTTTTCTCTATATCAGTTAGTACATGGGGTGGAGTCGATATTGCCGATTGAATGTGAGATTATTTCTTTGATGCTAGACGTAGAACTCTTACCAGAGACTTCTGACTTGGAAGAACGTCTAGTCCACTTAGAGCACTTTGATAATCAGCGTCGGGATTCCTTAGTTTCTCTTGAAGTGAACAAGCCTCGTGTTAAGGCTCAGTATGATAATTATGTCCGTCCCTAGAGATTTAGTGAATGTGACTTGGTTCTTTTATGTTACCAAGCTAGCGAAGCGTTAGGGGCAAGTAATTTCAACCCTACGTCGCATGGGCTTTACGTGCTTAAACGAGTGTTAGAGAAGGGCGCTTACGAGTTAGTAGATTATGAAGGGACAACCTTGGTGGAGCCTAGAAATGGTCTCTATCTTAAAAATTACTATGCGTGATTTTCAGTTGAGGCTAATACTTTGTATATTACTATACAATTGCATAGTTTAGTTTTGGTCCCCTTATAGTGGTTTAGTTTGTTGACATGCTTCTGTTTGTTGTGGCAGATGTCGACAGATTCTTCGATGTATGTAAGATACGCTGACAGTACCAGTCACCACACCCAGAAATCAGCCTCGTCTGCTTGGGTGATCTATATGCCTATAGGTCATGTTGTGTCTTCAGGGGGTGTATGTCTCCATCCGTCATCCAACAATGTTGTTGAATATAGTGTCGTGGTTGAGCTACTACGTGATGTCATCTTTCATGGTATTCGATCCCTTGAGGTATGTCTTGACTCGTAGTTAGTGGTATCACAATTAAATGTCATGTATCGTATTATAGATACGACTTTATTACGAAGATTCTTGCGAGTATGATTGTTAGAACGACAATTTGAACACATAACATACATTCACATTCCTAGTATCTACAATCATGTTGTCGATTCTTATGCAAATTACGTTTTATACTGCCATTTGTTACATCAACAATGAAGCATACACATCACATTCACATTTAAAATACACATGTAAATATAATAAACCAATCATTATAAGCTTTAATTTCAAATATAGTCCAAAAATGGTGTCATAGTACAAAATGTCATGGTACAAAATTAGGGCTTTAAGCCACCAAGAAAACACTACACAGTCAATACAAAATGTACATCTATGCATCTCTGCCTACAGACCGGGGTGTTGATCATGAAAAAAAACAACGGCATTGGCCAACCATCTAAATAATCGAAGCCACGCACGGCGTACTCCCACCACATGCCTCTGCATTGCCTCAGGCAAGTCCTTGACTTGCACCATAGGAACCATGTGTGTCAAGCGGACGAAGTTCATGTGTATTCTCTAGAGCGTACGCTCTGCATCTGCACCTTGTATACCATCACCCCGTCCCCTTCGATGATGTCGAGAGAAGCCATCCAACCGTCTAGGTCCCACATCTGCATGTGCATGATCAGTATTAGTACATGACACCACCAAAAACATGTTTTTTTATTTCATTATATCAAAAAATCAAATAATTTAGAAAATAAAATGAATTCGAGATTGTTTACCTATGTCTCTGTATGCGGTACCCTGTGGTATGGGCATATCCGGATCACCGCGGAAGTTTATCCCTGCATAGGGGTAGTCATCTATGGACATGATCTGTCTCTGCCACCAGTGGTAAAAGTCAAGTGGGTAGGGTGTAGCTACACGTCCTCCCCCTAACTGTCGCATCACAACCGCCCAACGTGTTTGGGCTGGATCCCGTAAACCATGAGGAGGAATCTGAAATCTTGGGCTAAGGCCCTGTAACCACTCAAAGAAAAAATTACTCAATATGTTGGCGAACCCAAAGTTCCTCATCCTATCCTGCTTACAGTTAGTTGTTGCTTCATGTTTCCCAACAAATATGTACTCCAGTCATATATGGTAGGTCTCATACACTCGACCGCATAGAACATCAAAGGCCTAGAATCTTGATCTGAGAGATTTCAACCTAGCTATCCTAGCTAGCACTAGCACTATGACCTTAAGGCTAAGACTCCAGATAAAGTTCATAGGAACCTAACCTCCAACCTTCTCAGTGTCTAGAAGGAAGTATACGGCTATGTATTCATCTATGGTGAGTCCACCTCCCACCCCTCTAGCCCTCATGTTTACTACCTCGCCGCGGCAGGATAGTCTAGTGATGAAACACTGGCATCCTCTACCTCAAGTCTTAGGGGCATCCCATCCAGATGAAATTCCTTTGTATCTAAGTCCCAATAATTAACAATCATTTGAAGAAGTCTTGGTTGAGCCCTCAAGCTCCCAAGTCGCCAAAATTTGTATAAACCACATGCTGTTAATGCTTGTTGAGAAACCATGTCACCTTGTGTTGCCCCATCCACGTCCTCGTGCTCAAGTTCGCGCCATTCTAGCACCATCCTGTCAAGAAACCATAAGATTTGATAAGAATTTGCCATATATTTGGGTATGTGTGTGCTTATACATGGATTTCTCTATTGACAGACGTACGTATAGGTGGAAATCACTGCTTTTTATGCGTATATCGAGCCATATACGTGGCTCGATGATCTGTGACCTGCGTGGGTCGAGATACCCAAGTAGGGGTGCTCCAAACTTAAAAATCCACCGTCAAAAATTGAAATAAAAACAGTAAAAATATTGAGTGCGGGATGAGGATTTACCTGGCTCTGACAGTTCCCGATTTTGTTGCCCCTAGATCCCAGAATTGGTGTTTGAAGTATGTGGTTTAAAATGACTCCAATGCACTATGTGTGGTGAAAAATCAAAATGGTATGGTGAAAAATGAGTTTTTTACTATTATAAAATTCCTTTTGAAATTTTTACCCACTAGCATATTGTTTTGGCCCTTATTAACTCTTTTGAACTGTTCTGGCCTAATATTGTGGTGTAGGGACTTGATTCGAGTGTACTTTTTCCGAGGTCTTGACCCGTTCGTATCTATTAATGGTATAATTTCGAACTGGCATATAGGATAGGATCACATTTTTCGTTTGCATTATGCATCGTCTTTTGACCATGTCACCTTAACTGTAGGCACGAACCCACTTCGTAATGTTATGGAACCATCACGCTGCTACTAGAAGTGGCATTACATAAGTGGTAGAGCTTTCCTATTCATGGGTGCCCTAGTTAGATCTCGCTTTGTCATTTGGTACCCATGCTGAGATTCTTCCCCTAGGTCTGGAGGTCCATTTTTAGTCATGCCATATCTTTGAGCGAGAACCTCGTATTTTCTCTTGAACTTTATGTTGGCCATCTCCCATAGGGACTCCCGCTTATATCAAGTTGTAATTGCATTATCATGTGTTTGCTTGCCTTATTGAGCTTTACGCCGACTATCTGTTTCAGAGTTATAAGCCATATAGCCCGAGCTTGTCTCAATCCTAGCAAAGCAGAGCCTTTTATATATCTTTTGCAGCTTGGTCATCCCTTACCAAGAGGAGACTTTCCCATGAGTGTCCTTATCCTACGCATGCTTCCTTGCATTGAGAATAGGTATGTTCCACTGCTTGGAACTAGCTTGCTTTCCCATGACACTCTTCTCCTCCTAGCTATGTACTATAAGCACTTTTATTATTTTTCAAGCTTCCTAATCTGAAAAAATAAAATGTCCAAAAAAAATAAAAAAACATAAAAGGTCGAACAAGAAATGATATTACTTTTGGCAGTTATCGAGTCGTGTCGCCTTCGAACAAAGCACTGTGTATTCCATCCATCAGTTGGGTTATAATTATGACTTAAGGAGTTGTACTCGTTATTCTGAGTTTTCTCCACCAACTAGTTATGCTTCCAGTCCCGATGGAGCGTCTGTCGATGCCTCCTGTGTCACAGAGTTGTCTCGGTTTGTGGGTCGAGTTTATGTTACATGTTAGTCACCATATGCCTTATGCTCTTGTTCGAAGGAAGTTTTATCATGATTCAGTCATTCCTCGCTTATCTTTTCTTTGCGTGTCAGCGATTCTCGATACAGTTACTGGTTCATGCATGTCTTGTTCATCTGAGTTCTTCCAAATTATCCAACGTTGTTGTGCACCTCGTGCTAGTTGATGGGAGATGCCTTAATGCCCTCCTTCCAACGGATTCCATTCCATCGACTTCAGATTTTTTATTCTGGAATCGGATTCTAGAGTCCATTGAGTGTCTTGAGACTTGCAGTCATCAGTGGCAGTTTCTCTCGTCGTCGACAGTTTTGGGAATACATCTATGTCCCCTGATCAATGGATTATTTCAAGTGTTCGATCTCAACACATCTATTCAAACTTGTTAGATTGCACTCTGTACCTTGAATCTGATTATCATTATCGGTAGAATATCTCACGTCTGTTAATGGTATACATCAATGACCGGTAATTAGACGATTGACCATCATGTTCGACTTCGACACCTTTATTCATGTTATGGGACATGTACCAGTAGCGGTTTGCGTAGAAGACCTTCAAGCTTAGTGGCATTCCACATATGCTACCTCCTTGATCGTGCCAGTATTCATGAGATGTTAGCTCTCATGTTCATATTCCAGTATATTATCAGATATCTTCATCCATTATGGAGATCGTGTTCACCATATATTATATGTGGCGATAACCACATGTGACATATGTCTATTATGCATATTCATGGCCATTGTACTCTTATGTATCCAGGACTGCTACATTGTATATTTGCAGTCACATGCTGAGATTATTCATTGTATTGTACTAATGAGTGGCTGGTTTTTCCACCTGGGTCTTTATTACTCCACTTTTGGGATGGATATAATGTATTTCGTCCATCATGTTACCCCTCTAACCTCACACATTAAGGGGCATCAATTATAGTTGGTTTTACCACACTTGGTAGATCACACTTTTATGGCCTTCCATGTCCCTCTGCAGACTCTTTGGACCCCCTTTGCTCAAAATATACTTTGATGATCCAAGAAATCCCTTAAAAACACATTTTTATTGCCATACGCGGGTTTTAGCTTAAAATCCGTGTGTACACGCGGCTTGCTCCACTATAGATTGCGTACATCGAGAAATGTGCATAAAAAATAAAAAATTTGGAGTTTTCCTCAATGAGTCCCAAATAACTTGACTATTGGTCTTCCATATGCCTGGAAACACTCTAACTCGACCTGTTATTGCCTATTGAAGGGCTATATATTGAGCCTCTTGGATGCATTAGAAGAGGAGAACATTTGAGAGCAAGGAAACTATAGTTCATTGTTGTCTCATTCATTTATGTTTTAGTCTGCATCCCTTTGTCCTTTTGAGCACACATTGTTGCTCTTCCCAAGCTTGCCATTGAGAGGGAGGATTGAAGTGATGGAGACCCAGATGGAGGACTCTGTTCTCCATTTCGACGAGGTGCCGACAAAGTTTGTCACTATTATCTATGTTCATTATTAATAGAAATTTCATTTTCTCATCCATTACATGTGTATGACTATGATTATTCTTATCCATGGATGTAGTTGTATTTGATTATGTATGTTGGATTTATATATGCTAGAGTAGGCCTAACACTTTAGCATATCTCATGCTTGCTTTGTTTTTTGTTGTTGAGGATGAATTATAGTTACAAACGTGATTGAAGAGTTCAACGAGGATCTACTACAACCGTCTGGAATAGGGTATGTTTTGTATCCCTTAATGTTAGTAGCATTTATTTCTCTTGCATATTGAAGTGGATTGATTTCTGGTGTCATTCAATCTATTGTGGTCTACCACAAGCCATATGAAGTTTCTCTCCGTAAAAACTAGCATATAAATTTCTTGATATTATCCTTGGGTGAACCAGACTTTTTAGGGTGAAATTTAAGAAACAATTTTAGGCTCATCCTTATCTGAACATTTATTTGATTTCTGACTTAAGGATTAATTTTTCAGTAAATGTGGACTTTATAGATGACAAGGTCCAAGAAATACGAGTTAAAGAATATAAGCCTTCATTTGCTCATTTTGCAAGGACTTTGGAGCACTAAAGACACATGTTGATACTCCATCACTAACTTTTTGGTAGATAGGTTGTTTGTAATTCGTGTTAAATACGATCTCCATTTTCCTTTTGTTATGAAGTCAAATAGTTAGTAAGATTGGTTTCATAACTGCTCAATCTCCATGGGCTCAATTCTTTCATTTGACATCCACATTTACAATTGAAATTGTGACCAACTCTCGCTACTGTAGAGGCACAATAATTGAAATTGGAAAAATTGACATGTAAGTAGAGAGATGGAGAATAAAAGAAGAGACTTCATTCTTAATGCCCTGCAAGAAAAACAGGGACATCATAGTAATCCAACCTAATTTAAAGTCATAGACATAATCCAACAGCACATGTTTATTTTTATTTCAGAGCATCCTATGTTGACCATGGATTTCAATATTTAAAGTCAAGGCAAGCTATCATTTGCACAGAATTAGATCAAGGTGAAAAGACATTTACCTAAGTAGCAAGGGTACCCGTACCCGGGGATAGGGTACACATACCTGTACCAGGTACTTGGGTTCTTGCAAGGTACATATCCTTCCATACCCTATTGTACCCCATACTGGTTCTACATACCTAAGATGTTATAAAAAAAGGGGTACCTATAGGCAAAATGGTACACTGTACCTCGTGTTTGGGCACTTCCTACCCATGTGTGGGTACTCCAGAGGTACAGCCGACTTAATAAAATGCAATCCGCTAGGGAAAATGTAATGAACCCCAACCAAATCTGAACTAATTTTTTGCTGTGTATGGAGTCTGATTTAGGACTTATGTCAAACACTTTGCAAACTGTTCAAATTCCACTGAATATTGTCCAAATCTTGTAGATTGATTTTCCATTGATTTACAATGAATATTTTTATGGTTATGTTGAGCACTCATGGAGCATAATTTGACTACCAAATGTGTGCATATATATATAACACTGAGAAATACACTCACATCAACCAAGAAATATATTTGGTAATTTGCAATTTTGTATTGCATGTAACAGCAGTACAAATGAGGGGAGGCAAGTGCGGGGGGGGGTCATTCTAGACCCAAGAGGACAAACAATGAAAACCTTTGCTTGGGGATTGGGACACAAGACTAACAACGAGGCCGAATGGCTAGCTCTTTTTCAAGGATTGGAAATGCTAGACAAAAGAACCATCTCAAGTTTGCTAGTCTTTGGGGACTCTCGACATGTAATTCTCAAAATGAAAATAGGTTACTCTTCGAGATCCATCAAATGCAGAAGGCTACACAACAGGGTCACTCAGCTTCCTCTTCCTGCTGGCATTGCCTACTACCATATCCTAAGAGCGAACAACACTAAGGAAAACTCATTGGCAAACAGAGGGGCTTCTCTTCCTCAAGGTTCCATTTTATTAAATTACGAAGAGGTTAGTATTAAACATGTCCCCTAATTATCTACAAGGGCCTTTCCCCAAATCACTAGGCCATGCCTTGGGGTCTTTTTCAAAACATTGGCTCATTGATATGGAGGTTCCGCTGCTTCCTAGCAGCCCATGCATTTTCTGTTGGGACGCATGGAGTTTTCCTTCCACCCTCCTTAAAGGCCCTTCTTCTCCAATTAAGGTCGTCCTCTTCCCTCACAGCACTGTATTCAGTTCTCACACTCTAGGCCCTCCCTCCGCACATGTAATGGCTCTTCATCGGGATTTTATGCTTCATCTCCCTCCCATGCGTCTATCTATCATTATCTCTTCAGGATTGTGAGATTTTTCCTGGCGATGAAGAACAACCCCCCTTGCAGAGCATCGAGCTCACAGTCGGGTTGTTGTTGCTCACGGATATCTCAAGCTACCTGCGTTTCTCTTGGCCGGTTGATTTGGTAAGTGAACCATCTCTGCATTATACTGATGCATACCCGCCTGTGTATCATCTTGTTGATGGGTTAAGGGGTCTCTTACTATCTACGTGTATGAGCCTGCAACTTCTTTTTTGGACGACGGTGAGCTTGGGCATCTACTCTCTTTTCTACGTCTAGGAGACTCAGAGTGCAGGCCCTCTTTCTTGTCTGTCGGCCCCATTCAGAGCCTGGTAGTCTCTACTGAGCTAGTTTTTTTGTATTTCAGAAAGTTACATAAAAACAATCCTCAATTCGAGATTAGGCAGAATTCTTGTAGGAAGTTAACCCCCCCTGTGTCTGATATGGAGCGCAGAGGTATGGACCCAGTTCAAAGGACTGTCAAGGAAGGCTTTGATGATTTAAAGGTCAACATACAGTGCCTGACAAATTTTGTTGTTGTTGGAATTATTGACAATAGTGAGACTGCAAAGGAGGTTAAGCAACTAGTGGAAGATGTGCGATATATCTCCTACCAGACCAGCTGCCACGATTCAAGGATCGATGACCACGATATGGACATGAAAGAGATGATGGGCAAGATTGATCGTATGCAGGAAGATATTCAAAATTTAGTGCAGTTGAACCAAGGAAGCCACGTCTAAGACAATCCAATGCCAGCCACTTAGAGAATGGAAGAAGACTCGGTCACCCAGCCTGTGGGGTTTCTAGGCAAACCTAAATGATTCCTAAATAGTTCATGTTTTTTTGTATAGTCTTAAATCAACAATTTATTCAGATATATACTATTACTGTGAATATTCGGAATAGGAACTACTACAGCGGCTCTAGAAGGCCTTCTCTTTGGCCATTTTTTGTTTCAGTTTCTACTTTTCTGCTAGAATCTACCTACCGCTGTAATTTTGTACTGAATGGATGTGCATGGCCCCTTTAATATACATCTTTCTCAATTTCTGTTAAAAAAAAACAGCAATACAAATAGATATTTAAAATAAGATTTCAATTGTACCTTCAAGTCTGAGTTTGATTGCTTGTTACTACTGCCTGGTACAATGATTTATCAAATTTATGTAACTTCTAGTCTTTCAATTGATATCTACTGAGTCTATGATTTACCAAATTTTATGTTTCAACTTTTCAATGTGGATGTTCATTGTTCAATTAATCATTGAATTTAGAATTATGAATCATGATTCAAAATTTATGAAGAAAGCTGAAATATGCATGTATGATGTGACTGTGACATGTTTCTTTAGGGTACTATGTTTCAAAAAAAATGGCGTCCCCTTCCCCTTCTCCATACCCATACCCATCCCCACGTTTCCTGACAACTTACATTTACAATCCAAAGGAATCCATATTTACAAATTTTGGTGTTGAACAAAATATACTCAAATAAAAACATAGTACTTCTCTTGGTAATCCTAAGGAATCCCTTTGTGGATAAAAGCTATCCAAAAACTCTGTTACATTTCTTCCATTTTACTTGTGTAATGTTTGTTTATCAAAGTTGGTAATAATTTTTAATGTTCAATGTTATTGAAATGCCTTTTATAAAAAAAAAATAGCTCAGCCCTTCATATTCTATTGCTGAATTGTGTACTAGTCAAATCTCATGAGTATGGTTGGTTTCGATGGCCTCATTCTGCATGGCGATCCAAGTTCAAACCCCGCAAGTTAGCTGGGAGGAGACTCTTAGAATTCATCCATGCTAAGGGTTGGTATGGCCCAGGCCAGGTGCAATCCCCAGGTGATTTTGACGGCTAGATGCCCCTAAGTCATGGTTTCTTAGACCACAGGCTAGTCCCATAAGTCATTAACAAACTAGCAAGAAAAACTGCTAAACTGTATACCATCAACATGACTTCATATCTCTTGAAGGAGAACTACGCAATAAGCACTTAAGCTCTCTTTTAGCAGTTCAAGAAACTATTATAAAAAGTGTACTCTGCATCACAATTAATTAAACGCTCCATGTTTGATATGCAGACCTTTAAACACACAATGCCCTCCCCAAAGCTCCAATGACCAGCCATCATACAACCATGAAGACCAGTTGGAAAACTTGGTATTTAACAGATGTTTTATATGCTTGTAAAAATTGCACATTCTGTTTATCAAATACAATAACCCCTGTAAAGCTTCATCACATCAAGCCAGTACAACAATAGAAATTATCAATTGAGATTTGATCTGTTTGCTTCCATGAATTTGAGACGAGCCACCATCTTGGAGTTCCTGTACCATTTTGTTCCATCCTATACTTTGTTTACTCCACCCACCTAATACTAGTTTACCTGTTTACAATTTGGGACATTGGGTGGCTTTACTTTCTTCTTTCTCTGCTTTGTTCAAATCATTCTATCTATGCCAAGGCAAGGCATAGTACTGTAGGACAAAAGTGGCTTTTGTTAAGAGTTTGCTTCATCTCATCTTTCATGAGACAGAGAAACCAGATAATAGAATGTGCACTCTAAGACAGATCCAGATAATTTGTGATTTGAACAATATTGATTATGCTATGTTCAACTATATGGAGCAACTGGTTCTACATTTTTTCTCCTTATTCTAATTGTTGAATGATTCGACATTAAAGCTAATCCTAAATTGACTATTTTGTTGTGCATTGTAATTATTGATCTTACTGAGAAATTACTATAGATATTGAGATAATAGAACAATACACACAATTTTCGCTTAATTACCGGTGTAACATCCATCCTATTTGTCCATCCCATTTGCCATCCCAACATGTGTCAGCTGAAAAATATTTATACAAATCTTTACTTATACGGAAAAAAACACTTAGTAATCAAATAAGATCAACAATGGAAGAAGAAGAATCTGAAGCAACTTTAGCTAGAAGGCATATACCAAGCAGAAAATCAAGGATTACTATATATATATATAAGCACACCAGCATAGATCCATCTTGACTTAGGATATTTTAAGGACTCAGAGATTTGCATCCTCTTTTCTTTGGATCCCTCTCAATGCTTAATAGATCCAAAGTTAAGATGGATCTACACTGGTTATAGTAGAAAGACGTTGCAAGTTAAGGAAACAACCATAAGGATCTCATGGACCTTATTAAGAATTCAATGAATAGAGAAGAATATTTCAATGAAATTGTTTTCCACTGTAGACCTTATTCAATTTCCACTGTAGACCTTATTAAAAATCCAATGAATAGAGAAGAATAGTTCTTTCTTATGCACTTACCAGGAATGTCAAGAAAGAAATAAAGGACAATATACCACCCTTAAATCACTGCCCCAGAACAGGAGTGATACCAACCACATGCAAAGGAAAATATCCCAAGCATATCCATCTGTTGATAATTCATACAAGAGTTTTCAATGATGCACATTGTTCTTATCCAATAGTTGCACTTTCATTTCTTCTTCATATAACCTAGAAGTCAACTGATATATACAAACAGCCCAGGATTGACCAAAAGACTAATCCTTTTAAATACTTAATCGTCAACAGGATCCTCTGGAGTGTCTTCCACCTTTCGTTTGATTACAAGAACTGGGCAATCGGCATGCTTTGAGATATACTCACTCACAGTTCCAACAAATATCCTGCAAAGAAAACATAGATATTTCTTGAATTCGCATTAGTACTAAATGAGAAAAAAGTGCACTTGTGCACCAAGGACCCCCACACAAATATTATTGTCAACTTCCTTGAATGACTAAAAAGAAACCATTGATATTATTATTGATGTATCGATGCATGTGCTTAATGCATCTTTCGAGATTCTAAAAGTGAAACTAACATCGAACCAAAAGCTATGCAGTACAAGCAAGGTTAAAAGTGAAACTAATAATATCAAACCAAAAGCTATGCAATACAAGCAATGCTAAAACTGAAACTAATATAAAACCAAAAGCTATGCACTGTGCAATGCAAGCAATAACAGTGCTGTATGGCTACACTTAAATGCCTTCTAATCCACGATATAGATAGAACCCAGAATCCAATATATAATTTTCTTTGGATCGTCTGGAACCAAAAATGTCCAAAGTCTTAGATAAATCATATAGCATTAAGAGTGGAGGCATTGGGTAGCACTACACCTTGATATTCATATATTCTGCATTCTGCTAGTGATGGCTTCCCTGTCATCCAAAGTCAAAGTGTCAGAATGGTCCTAGCATTGCAGAGCAGTTATGGCGAAAGTATCTTTCTATTGTATTGTAGATGGAATATTACATCCACGATTGAGCAGAGATTCTGGTATCCTAGGTGACCTCTATTATCTAGAACTCATAGCTAGATGCACCTGGCCAAATTGAAGTTCACCTCATAAACAGCTTGCAGCCTATAATCATCAAGCTTCTTTTTGAGTGTACACTCCATTAAAAGTATGGGGAGATTTCAGATACTAGGGATGGAACAACACAACTCCCGTCTCAAAACATTCATGACTTTGGCAACAGAATTGATTCCCCAATAAATCATTCTTTACCCAATCCACTGTCCTCCAGACAAAACAAAACTCTGATAGACTGCTGACCCATATGTGGTAAAATGGAATCCTTTTATCATCTATTATGGCAGGGTTNCAATAAATCATTCTTTACCCAATCCACTGTCCTCCAGACAAAACAAAACTCTGATAGACTGCTGACCCATATGTGGTAAAATGGAATCCTTTTATCATCTATTATGGCAGGGGTCTTGGGCCAAAGACACATGGAAAGAGGCACAAGAAATTCCCGACTATTTCCAATCTATGAAATTAGGCAGGGTTCATCCTTCAAGAGGGATATACTTTGTTTATCAAGGTTCACTTTCATGTATGTACAACATTTTCAGAATTGAAGTGTTGTATATGATTTAGAAGACCTGAGATACAACTGCTTTCAAGTTTCAACAGGAGAAAGATCAAAAAAATCATACAGATGTGTAGCTATATTTGTTATAATGTTTGGAGACATCCACAAGGCCTCTACAAACTAGAATTCAACTTTTGTTATGGTCAACAAGTCATTTTAGAGGCTCACAGCTTTTGCCCATCAAAGGAATAGAGCCTCCAAGATAGCGACAAGGAAGGTGAAGGCCACATATAAATAAAATTGCACTATCCCCACACTAAGGACAAGACTAGGAGCATTTGCATCACAGTAGATAATTGCAGAGGGATGGTGGAGAATTTCTCAAGTTTTTAAAGTTAAAAGTGTGTTTCTTGGAAAGAAAGACTGGAAATGTGCAATCCTACGAGGCCCAAACAGATGATGAAAGAGATGCCAGGTAAAAAGGCAGATTAAAATGCTCATGAATCACTCAGCAGATAAGGTTACCCAAACTTCTGCTGCCACTAGCCCCATATCAGCCTTTCAATATTAGTATTTATGATGTCTGACTTGAAATTGATATTATGGATTGTGCAGTTAAAAGAGATGATGTCACATACAGTTTTTCCTTGTGATATATACAAGGAAATATGCATTTAATCACCCGTGTTGTCTCATATAAGGGACTATTTGTCATATTCTAGAACATTAGACCATGATAGCACACAAAGATGTTTTGGTGTGCTTTTCACACCACCCATTTTGTTGTCCTGTGCTTGCACCCTTTTGAAATTAATAAAGCCATTATTGATTATACTATCCTAGAGAACAGCAAAGTGATGGTTAGGAAACAAAGGAAACCAAAGAAACATGAACTGCATATGAAGGTCCCATATTAACATAAAATTTAGTGTGAGCATAGTTTCTATATTCAAAATGAAAATTGGTATTCAATTTAGTCAGGCTATAAATTCAAAGATGCAAAATCATAAATTGGCCTTTTAGGCTACCTCTGTACAGGTCCTAGACCACGACTTCCAACAATCAAAATGTCTGGATGTGTTTTCTTCACTTCACGACAAATTGCTTCCTTTGGATCTCCCTTTCTAATCCATCCTTCACATGGAACCTAACATAATAGACAAAACCTTTAGATTGGAGTATCATACAAGTAAAGCATAAAATAGAAATTGCAACAAAGTTTGCATTGAAACTTGTTTAGTGGCTGACATTTAATTTCATAGTAAATACATTGTAATAGACACAGTTATTGAGTCAGAGAACCCATGAATATATTAATAGAAATGGTAAAAGAAAAACAATTTAATGACTAAGAGAGTCCAACTTGATCCATTGGAGTGGAAGTTACCTTTAATAAAGATGATCAGAAAATTCAAAATTGAACTCGACTATAATATGACTCACAGGTGTGAAAGAACAAGAAAGAAAAACATTTCATCAATGTAAACATTCAGAGTAAACCGTTCACCTTACATTAGACATTCAGTTTTTCCTTTCAAATAACACCATTCCTAAGAAATTTATCCAGTTCAAAACTGGTCACCGATGGAACTAGTAATTCTTACATACCCCAATTTCCTCGCAGCGCCTAATAAAAATTTCTAATAGATGAAGTCCTCTTATCTTTTCACTGTGCTTCAAGTCTTTAAAATCATCCGGTGAGGCATAAATGCTATCCATATCATCAAATCCTACATCACAATGTTAAATAAATTCATTATATATCATTGTAGCAAACTAATCTTATTTAGCAGGTGCAATGCTCTACTAAGAAGTTAGAACCAAAGGCAGCTTCCAAACATGGCACCAGTATCAGAACACATATTATAAATGATTCAAGACCCTACTGATCAATTGTCATTTGACAATGCTCTTGACCACTCTTAAACAGATATTTATTGACAATGGTGATAAACAAGTCTATTGCCAGTATCTTCATTGAAATTGTGATTTAACAATGCTTTTGACCACTCTTAAACAGACATTGATTGACAATGGTGATAAACAGTCTTTTATCCCTGTGTCAGCACATTTATAGAAATTTGTTCTAGAAACTAACAATGGCAATAACATTAAAAGCTTCAGAAGCATGATAAAACTACAAAGATATTAACAATTTGAAACATAAATTCTTATCTCTTACCAGATTCAAGAGATGATCTACTTCACATTGAATGTTGTAGCAACAGTCTCCCCAATGCTAAGTTGCATGAAACTTGGTAATGGGTAAATAGGGGATTTATTATTAAAAAAAATAGCAAATTATCAGGAAAATTAGAATGAATTATTGCAAAAATGATCCAGGCCATCATTGAAGGAGGAATGCCAGATCCATATGTTAGAAAAAAAAATGCTGACCCTAAAATTGAAAGAACCACCAAACGAATGAAATTGCTGACAGAAAACTGTCATATGAGCAGGAAATAGGCAGAAGCATAACATTTACAGCCACTGCACGTAGGTGCACGGAGGGGGTGGATCTCCCTTAATGTCTTCATTATTATTGTAACAGCCAAACCAGGCATTAAATGATTCTTGTAACAGAATTTTGATGGAATTATTTTAGAAATGTTCTATTTAAACTGTAGATAGGACCTGGAATGGTAGTGTTATCAGCCAAAATGGCACTTTTCCGTCCGAGTGCTGACATTCATCATGTTGGTACACAAAAGGACAATTTGGATTGAAGTGGCCAAAACACTATAGATGTGCATGACCTTTGATGCATTATCTTCAGACCAGCCTTATATATTTTTATTCTGAGTATTGGTATACATACGCGACTATGTGCATTGCAACTCGCGTGTCATACGCAACTATGTGCATTGCAACCCACGTATACTTGCATACGCGAGTTTCCTTCGAGCAACATGCATGTCATACGCGAATTACCTATACTAATACCCGCATATACCTTAATTCTATTTTAAAAAATATAAATCGAGATTAGATGAGATTAGCTAGGCCCTAATCCATAACTATCCCAACTGTCTCAAGTTTCAACCATCCCAACCTTCGAAACCACTCTATTTCCCAAAGTATAAATAGAGGCCTTGGGGTGGGGCTAATCAAGGAATTTTTGGAAAGCAAAGTTATGCTGGTGGTATATCTTCAGAGTCTTGGAGCAGCACAACTCAAAGTCCTCGGTTGTAGAGGAGTCCTTGTGTCAGAAGCTGGGTTGTATTCTTACCTATTCACCTTTTGTTAATAAAGAGAATTCTTCTTCCAATCTTGTATTGTGCTTATCTCATGTATATTGGTTTAATGAATATGTTCAATGATGTTATTAATATGTTTTTCATCTAACCTTTGATTTATATATGTATGAGATATTGCTTGAAGAATTGGCTCTTTGCAGGTGAAGAGAAGCATCCCTAGAAGCTTTGGAGAAGATTGGAGCGGGAGAAGATCAAGCTTGGATCAACCGTCGTTAATCGGGTAAGTCGAGACTTTCTTCCTATTCTCTTTCCATTCTCTGTAAAAGCTGATTGTCTGCAAGTATAGTAGTAAGTTGGTAACCCCAGACCCTAGGTTACAAGGGTGAAATGTCCTGAACAACAGAACTGGCGACTCCGCTGGGAAACCCAGCCTGCTGTGGGTTTATCCTGTAGGTTCTTTACCAGTCTTCGATATATTTCTGATTCTAAGTGTGGTCTTTTTATCTTGCTTTTAATTCATAGTGTAGTGTGCCCAGAAGCCTTTACTTCTTTTTCTTTTTTGAAAAAAAAAGAAATTTGTTGTATACGCGGGTTGCCGTTATACACAGTCGCGTATAACAACTTGTATACGCAGGTTGCTCTATAAGACAGTCGCGTATGGTACGCACGTTTCCTGCATACACAGTCGCGTATATCCTGTAGCAGCATAATTTTTTAGTAGGGTTTGCTCGTCCCTATTCTGTTTGATTTTTGCTTGCTTGGGAGTCTTCTAATTCTGGCATGACTCTGTGAGTCTAAAAGTCTTGTGTCACACCTTGTGCTTGTTTTCAAGCCTTTGATCTTTCTTGGTTTGAATTTTCTTTCATCTCGTAATTCGAAGTTGGTCCTCCTGCTTGGTTGATGAGTTCAATGCTTTGTGTCTAGGTCAATGATCAGGGCTTTGGATACTTTATATTTTGTACTGCATTTTGTAGTGTCAGGGTGGCATTTGTTCTTTTTTTAGTCTAGTGGACTTTTTGGGTTCAATAGTCTCTCCAAGTCGGTTTTTTCCAAGTCTTCTTCTTGTTTGGTTGAAGCGGGTTATTTTGGGTCCTTTATACTTCATTTTACTTATTATATGCTCTGATTATTCAAACTTGCTCAAAAAATTTGCATTTAGTTGCATTGTAGTTTTTGAAAAAGTGAAGAAAAACATCTTATACTTTTGCATTTAGTTGCACTTAGTCGTTTTCTTTTCAGTATTTTTTCAAATAAAATTTCAAAAATTATAAAAAGAAGTCTTAGTTTTCTAGCACTTAGTTTCAATCTCATTAGCTTACATTTACAAAAAAGAAAATAAATTTGGTTTAAGTAGTTGCAATTTGCTTTGGAATTTGCTTTATACATCATTTTACTTTTTCTTATCGAGTCTATAACATCACAGTCTTTCACGCCATTTACCTTCTAACTAAGAACAGCCCTTAAAATGAACGATATAATTTAAAAATTATTAGTAAGTTTTATTTTATAGGCTCATACACCAACTAGCTTAGGCTAGACTTATGGAATAGGGGCTTAACTCTCCACAAGTATTTAAATTAAGAAGTAGTTGGACAATCATCAAGTAAATCCTCTTCTATGTTGATTGTATCTGGGAAACTCCTCTCAAACGGGAGTTAAGCACGAGGCCGCGTGGAGGCTTGGACTGAGGAGATAACCCTCTGATTCCTTGTCAAAGCATAGACCAAGGTTTTTGTGCATCTAGGGATTTTGTCTTAGACAGGGTTTCGGGCTTTGCTACCTTGCCCATGCGTACGAACCAGACTTGAGACTATCCCCCAAACTGTCAGTATAGTTGTGGTAGCCTTTAGTCTCCTTTGACATCTAGGGTTTATACACAGGTACACCGAAAGGCTATTTCTGGTTGACCTTGGACGGGCTTGGAAGGCAACCCTTGTAGGAAGTGTGGGAGGGCAGTGGGTGATTCCTCTACTTGTGCCTAAGAACATCTTCAATGATGCCAAGTAACTGTCTCTCAGCTTTCTTCTGGAAAGCATATCTTATACCCCTTGTGTTTGTTGTGGCTTTAGGAAATTTTGTAGTGATTGCTCTGTGGTTTGTTTGTGTTTAGCCGACCTTAGGGTGTGAAGAGTCAAATTTTCAATCGTGGAGGACCAATCTCTCAGAAGGTCAAGAAGGTTGCAAAACCTTCTTCCGTTTACTACAGTGGAGCCTCCACCGCCTCCTCAAAGGCGGAGATTAGACACAGACGGTTCTTTCGAACCGATAGGAATTAGTGAAGTTCCGGGTGAACCAAAACTTAAGGCAAACCAGGTTGATACAACCACAGTAGAGATAGAAGACTTGCAAGTTGACAAGTTTGCAAGAAAATTTAATTCACCTCTTACTGACCTAAACGATCCTATGATCATCCAGGTTCGTCCTTTCAATTCACCTGTGATTGGTGTTCCTGTGAGCAGACTAATGTCTAGTGTAGGAGAAAGTCCTTCTACCCCCATTTCAGCTATTTCGGCTGAAGGAGTGCCACCTCCCCCGATTAGTACCCCTAGAACAAGTATACCTGCTACTCCCTTGACTCCAGCTAGTCGGGTGGTTCGGCTTCCACAAATGTGGCAGGCACTTCTGGTGGGGTGGTCACTGGGATTCCTAGTGTACCTTTTGCTTCACCTTCTTTTGCACACACTGCTCAAAGTGGTCTTGTTGGATCCTCTTCATTTGTCCAGGGTTTTCCTTGGAATGGGGGGCACATTCCCCCATCCACTCCATATGCAGGGCCCACACCTGCATATGTAGGGGTGCAGTTTGGAAACACTAACCCTTATGGTCAAGGTTTTCAAACGTCGGTTTTGGCTCCTTTCATGAGCTCTCATTTCTCGCTTTTTAGCGGAGGGATACCTCCTCCTGTTTTCCAAACTCCAGTTTCAACTGGAGCAGCTCAAACCACATACACTGCACCACATATGAACAATC
>LPNX011023349.1:134669-188752 GCA_001517045.1 Pseudotsuga menziesii | reverse complement strand
ATTGATTATGTAATTTCCATTACAAAAACATCAATAGATATAAACACCCCGATATGAACCATAAGATATAACAATCTTATGCATTCATATATAAATGCCAAAAAAAAACTAGTAAGAACCAAAAAACGCAAAAGAAGATGGATCGCAACCATCCCCACGGGCCACCAAAAACTGACCAACCGGCCCCGCTAAAGCCTTCTTAGATAAATAATCTACATCAAAATTTATCTCCCTATATACATGCTGGATGTTGATCTCCTGAAATTGTCCCTTCAGTTGTATTATACGGTCCATCCAATAGGTAAGGTGTATCAGTTCCAAATGGATAGTACCTCTGAACCATTCAACAATAACCATGGAGTCTCCCGCAATTTGGATAGCATCAATACCTAATGAACGTGCAAGTATCGCCAAGGCTTTATTAATTTGAGTTTATAAATAATCATTTTTATGTTCTCGAGAGGCGATATCTATATATTGACAAGGCCTTATTAATTTGGGTTTATAGCCTATTTATAAGTACAAATATTTTGCTTTTTTTTTTTTAATTGTAATTAGAAAATGCAATAATAAAAAACAAGTGTGTAATTTTGTTATTGGTTTGCAGGACACTGATGTTGTCTTCATTTTTCGATGCTCAAGAGGGGGTGGCGGGTTGACGTCAGGTCTTTCCCACAGGTCTTTGTCTTATTAACTGTCACAATATTAGCGACAGGTCTTTGTCTTAATAATTGTCACAGTATTAGCAGTGATCGTTGCAATGTTGTCCCGAGGTGGATGAAGGTAGTGGCGGAAGATTGTTGGTCGCTATGTAGGCATGTGCAGTATGCAGGTGACTGTTGCAGAGCTCTCAAGGTGAATGATGGTTTCGGAGTCAAGTATGCATCCTCACAGTAGTGGAGATGGTAGGCGTGCGCAGTGTGCAGGTTATATGGTGAAGGTAGGAAAAGTTGTCTCGGGTGGAGGTCAAGGGTCTTCCCAAGGGTGGAATCGTGGGTGGAATTGGGCGCATTTTACCTTGGATCTTTATCGTGGTTTTTATTGTTCTAATGGTGGCACTGGGATTTTATTGCGTCTTTAATGTTTTGTCTATTACTGCGCTTCTGTGTTTGATGGCCTCTGGTTTTCTCGCGTGCAACTACTTTGGCTTTTTAAAGGCGGGTTTGGTGAATGGTCGCATTGTTCCATCTTTGTTGTGTCTGACCAGCATTTGGGTAGCTCTTTCGTTAATACTTAGTCGATTGTTTGTGCGATACTGTGGTTTTCTGCTATTGTTGAGGTTGTAGCGACGCTGCTGGTGGGTCGTTGTTATGGTGATGTTGTGTAGTGGTCGAGTGTTGTCTATTTTTGGTTATGGTTTTTATTGGTGCGGTGTGCAGTGTGCATTCTGGAATTAGCGGTTTCTTTGTGTGCAGTGAACGGGACAATGGCTATCATGTTGAGTTGTGGGCTTGGAAAGCGCTTTCATTTGTTGGTTGCTTCAGGTTAATTTTTCAGGTATGTTATGAGTAGTCAATTTTTTCCCATCCGAGGTTGCTTGTTAATTAGCATAATTTTCTTGCGGTGGCATTCTAAGTTTTTTTCGTTTGTTGTTGCTAGCCATCACAATTGAAGGGATAAATATGAAAACTAGGGTAATGGGATTTGGGCTTTTGCTTTCTCTAGTAATGGGCTCAACAAAGAAATGCTAGGGTTTGTTATGCAAAGTCTTTACCTTTGTGTTCTCTCAATCAAACATTGTGGCATCATTTTCCACTTGTAAATTGGCCCAAATTTGACTGCTCAGGTTGTTGGTATTCTGATCCCTGATTGCTCAATGTGGTTTTTACTTAATGACTCGGGTTTACATTTGAATAACACCTCAACTTGCATTCTTAAGTTTATTTGGTTTGGTGTGTGTATTGGATTATTTTTTGTTTTGGTTGAAAGGGCTTACAGTTGTGGCCTCCATGATGATGAGCTTGCATGAGGCTCTCATTTGGGTTATTACCAATGTTGGTTGTTATTTGTCATAAGTTTGAAAAGTATCGGTCAACCCATTCTCCTTCACACACTTCACAACTATTGACTTGGTTGTGGACCCTAGCAGGTTACCTTCCTTGGTACACTGAGTTTTGATTTTTTTCCTATCTACTATGGTATTATGCAGGCTTATTGTAAAGTGCATATGTGTTGTCTCCATTGTTCGGCATACCTAGTTCCTCACATTATTATCTCCAACAAACAAGTCATAAATATGATTTTTCAGTGACTTGTAAGATACCACTTTGTGCTTCTCCTATCTAAATCTACGGTATTTGAAATGCATTGTTTGTTTTTACCTTGTGGGTAAATGTAGACAACAAGTTGCTTTTATGGAATTGCCATGGAAGGCTGAGTTGTCATTGTTGCTTCACAACAATGTATAACTTTATAAGGAATTGCTTGAACATACTACTTGGGCTTATTTGCATATATTGTTTGTTTTAACTAAATAATATGGTTTATGGAAGAATGTTATGATTTAGTGTACACATGTAGATTGTGTTTTCAATATCCTTGTTTAGAATGCTCTTATTGCTAATGGTATTTGTCTTTCTTTCCCCTTGGATTTAAGTAGAACTTTCTTTGACAATTGTTGGGGCTTTAGAGGAAGTGTTGGAAGTGGGAAATGATTGGAATGTATTTTGAAAATTATATTCTCTGATGGAACTTGGGAAAAGCATATACATTTTCATTGTATTTAAATAAGAAAATGTGAAATGCCATATATATTGTCAGGGAAAATTTTAAGGGCAAAATTTAGCCCAAGGGAGAAATTAAAGGGGTTTTAAGAAAATGATGGGCTAATTTTTAATATAAGAATAGTTTTTTTTTTAATTTTACACATTAGTCCAATAATTATTAAATTAACCGTTACCCTCCAACGAATAGCCAATCCCATATGGTAGGAAAATAGGGATTTCACCAAGTTAAAATTGGTTAAAATCATGAATTCATCCCTGCATATTCAACAATGGAGGCACACAGGTTTGAGTTCGCCCAACATTTGCAGCAATGGAGGCATGTAGGTTTGAGTTCGCCCCAGATGTTTCCATTTGAAACCGTAAGGACTGAGTTTGCCCTAGTTTGCCCCTGATTTTTCCATTTGAAGTCATCGAGTAGTGGGCTTGCCCCCATATTTTCAACAGCAATGGAGGTGAGGAGTCATTAGCTTACCTCCAATTTTTTTTAGTAATGGAGGTATGGACAGGATATGCATCGTAGGGTTGAATTCGCCCTAAAATTTAGGGAAAATGTGGACAATTGAATGGTTTATGAATGAATTTTGCTCTATAAAATGCCTCAAGGCTCAGCAAATCATTCCTAGAAAATCCCACATGAAGAATCATCTTGGTACTTTGCATGCAGCTTGATTTCAATTGCAATTTGATAGTGGTCGTCGCTGAGTGGAAACTATCTACAATTGTTCAACGTTCCTTGGGGTCTACAATCTTTTGAGAGGTTAGTGAGCCACTGTATGTACACATCTAACTATTACAGTAGGCATAACAATAACAGGTGTTCAAATTATTTTTGCATTTATGAACATAGTGCAGTTAGTCTTTCTCATGTTTGTTTTCATTATGAATATGCAAGATTAGGAGGTTTTTTGAACTTTCCTATAGAATGCAAATGTCTCTAAATTATTTTGTATTTTTTAATATGGGGAGTCATTCTTAAGTCTTGATGCTGAGTTTTTCAGGTTTCCAAGTCACTCCTGAATGATCATGTCCTAAATTACTCCCAAGTCCAAGTTTAACAACCTTTGGTTTAATATAGATTGCAATTTTTTGGTTTCAAGTCACAACAAAGACAACAAGATTTGAATTTACTTCTTAATCTAGGCACCGAATTCATAATCCAGACCTTCATAAGGAGATTTCTATAACAAAGTGCACTCATTTTTCTAGTTAACATTAGATGATATGTATCATGTAATGAATATTTACTCATCCACACGCAACCTAAGTGGCTTTTTTGGATACTTTCATGGAGGGTGATTTTGAGAGTGCCCTGGGTCACCAAGGAAACAAGACCACTGTGAACAGAATCATAAGCAGATAGAAATCGAAAAGTAGTAAGTAGACAGTGAAGACTTCCCAATACATGGTGAGAACACAAGCTAACTAATGGACATGTAATTAGGTTCCTTCCCTGAGCTAGTCTCGATAAGCTACCTTGTCCCAAAAAATTCAAAAAATCATGGTGGAGAAGATATATTACATCCTGTGTAAAATTAGGTGTCAACTCCAAGACAGAGATAAGTAAATGGATTGTAGACAAGATAAGTTAGATCTCGAACAAGGAGAAACAAGAGGACGCTCTCAAGCAAAAAATTCAATACATTCTATAATACATGGTCAGGTACATGGCTAGAAAGGATGATAAAAATCTGGTTATATCTTAGTGTTAAGAAATTTTGTAAAATGTTGTAACCAAGCCAATCCTTAAAAAAAAACCCTTGTTTTTTTATTCTTATAGAGAAAATATGTAGAATCCCTATTTGCAGTATGTTCTAAATCTTTACGCTCACTTTTTCTAGCATTCCCACCAATTGTTAGATTAGGGATGTTGCTTCAAAGTTACTAGCGTAAGGAACATCAAAAGTTGCAGGAAACTCTTCATGGTTTGGATTTCAAAGGTTCAAGTACCTATAAGGTATGTGAGGTTGTTTCCTATACAATGCATTAATAACGTCTCCAAGGGAAGAGAGTGACAAGTTTATAGATTTTGCTTCTTCCATAGTTTGGCCACTAGCCCGCGTCTTGAGAATACGTTCGCTTCCACCTAAATCAACCATCCACAACTTGCTTGTTATGGTGTATGCATCATCAACCCTCGAACCTCCAACGGCAATCCTGATCAAGTTGAAATGGGGAACAATTCCCATTAAGAAAATCTTCCTATTCTACATTTTCTTTACCAATTTTTGAAGAAGAAAAAAAATCCCAATGAGTGAAATTCTATTCAAAGGTGCCTGAATACTTCTAACCTTCAGTGCCATATCTAGATGTTTACATGTAACACATTTCTTTATGATTATAGAGATGAAAAGAAGTTACGAATCAATTGGACTTAAAGTTTTGTGTACTTTAATATTTTGTTGAGGATGTCATTCACAAAAACCACTGCACAAAATTTAGTAAACATTACTGCAACTCACCTATGTGACCTGTTTGAAGCCTCATTGTCGTAGGTCCATGCAATAGATATTGCTCGTCTTCCTAGATGGTACATTTGAAATGCTTGTTTGAAATCCATCACTGCAACCTCATGCAAATTTTCAATTTGCACACCACTTGATGCATACATTTGAATTGAAAGGCTATACTAAAACTAGAAAAGTTCATCAATCTATTCAACTCTTCAAATAATTTTTTGTAAGAGAATACAAGCATATTTCAAAAAATTAAGAATAGAAAAGCATAAGAATGGATGGTGTTACCATTTTTCAGAGGGTTATGTTGTCCTTGTAGGTCGACGCACAAGAAATTATCTCATAGACCCCTTGTAAACCTCCAGCATGCTAATTGTAAAGGTAAAGGTTAAACTATTGTCCAAAGCATCCCATCGAAAGAGTTCCATGGATGTGTGAGGAATAACACCAGGACTATCTCGTCTTCCTTCCTACAAAATATTAATCAAGATGAAAGTAATTGCTTGGTTAATCTTCATGGGGCAGTCTTCATGAAATTTCCATGATACTTCAATTTTATGATCTTATCCAGTTGAGAGAATGCATTTGCAAATTGGTAAACTCAGATGGCATCATAAGCTATCCCTAACAAAAACAGTGTCAATTACAATGTAGAGGGAAAGTGCTTTCGAACCACGAATTTTGTTCATTAAATGCATGGCATTCTCGTAGAAACCTGGTGCAACTGTGAGGGTAGTGGGCAGTTCGTTCCCTTCTGAATGAAAGAAAAATTGCCATTTCTAGACTGAACTCACTCTATTCTTTAAGATAATCTCGGTCTAGCAACCCACCCTAAATTGAGGTTTAAGGGACAAGCTACAAGAGACAAAGAAAAGTCTTGTAGGTAATTGGAATGGTTAGGTTTTGGCAATTCATTCATCTCAAGCATCAGTCTGCTTTTTTTTAATGCTTCTATTAGGGTCTGCGTCAACAAGCAAATGTAAAATAACATCCATCTTCAGAAATCCATGAAGCAGGGGTGTCCTTTTACCCCTACCTATGAATCTTAGCCTTGGATGCCCTGGGCTATCTGTTGGAGGATGATTAGAAGTTGGTAGAGTTTAAAGTATCCCTATTCCCATGGGAATACAACTTAGAAACTCTAATTTGGATGATGACTTAACTTTGTTTCCTTTTATTGATGAATCCATCATCAATAATATGGTGCAATGCCTCATGTTTGTGCGTTTATGCTTGGGCCTAGGGCCATTTATTGATGAACCTTGGGCTTAGTTATTTCGTTATTATTTTGTTTATCAACATTTCATACTTATGGGAAATTTTGAAAATTAGCCAGCCCATTTTTGAACTCTACCAGTGCTTGTGGTCGTTCTTTTACAACCCACTTTTTTGTACAAAAGCCTTGTACATGTTGCTTTATTATAGTAAAAAAGGAAGCTTTTAATGGCAAAAAAAAGTACTTTCATGCAGAACAATGTTGGAACATAAAATCATAAGCATAATATGTAACATAAAAGCAGACGTATAATATGCAACAAGATGTCTGTATAAATTTTTCTAAAGGTTGGAGTGATTTGTGCCTATGGCAGGCTCCAAGAACTGTGTGAGGTTGTGGGTGAGATGCTGGTGTAGTTTTAGTGATTATAATGGATTTGTTATCCGAGATAGGACTATTGAACCTATGATAGGTTGATTTCATTGGTCCATTCATTTGTTGAAGTGTGTTCTATGTTTGCAAGATTCCTACTCCCGATCTTAGAATAGAGTGTGATTGCAAGTGGTGCTTTCAACTTTGCATCTTGAAAGTGTTGATTGTAGATTATGTTGGGGATGGATATTTGGGAGGTGTAGCTAGCGGGACAATTGGAGTCAGTGACAATGTAACTAAGGAATGCCTATAATGGGGTGTTGAAGGGGTTTCTTGATAGAATGCCCAAGGTTAAGGCTTGTCCAAATCTCTCCTTGAATGAATTAACCACCCTAGCTTATTTGTCATGTTTGTTCCCACCTGTTGCGAGAGTTCTGGGTTTTTTGTTAATGCTCTGTTGAAATGCTTCCTATGGTAAAATTCATGAATTATATTAGTTAGATTGATGAATCTGCTATCATGAAAGTAAATTCATTACTTTGGTAATATCTGCCTCATCTTCTAACATCTCTTTAGATTCAAACTCTTTATGTCTGCAAAAGCAAAAAATTCACGTATCCAATTGAATGCCCTGGTTGTTGCCCCACTGGTTGCTGCCCATTTTGAGCTGTGTGACTGTACTTGACCTCAGGTATATCCAGATTGCTAAAATTTGTAAATGGGACCAAATTTTTTTAATAAAAAACTACATTGAACAAAAGATCATTAAATATATACTCTTCAAGTCTACATTGCTATATCTTTTCTTTAGATTGTTGTATGTAGGATAAATTCTTCAACTATGTAGGACAAGCTCCAAGAGCTGTGTGGTTGCAAGGATAAATTCTTCGACTATGTAGGACAAGCTTCAAGAGCTATGCGACTGGAAGGATAAATTCTTCAACTATGGAGTGATTTATGCCTATGAAAGGCTCCAAGAACTGTGTGAGGTTGTGGGTGAGATGTTGGTGTAGTTTTAGTGATTATAATAAAATTGAAGAATATCCATATTATAATAATGTTATTTTAGTGTACTTGACCTCAAGTATATCCAGATTGATAAAATTTGTAAATGGGACCAAACTTTTTTAATAAAAAACTACATTGAACAAAATATCATTAAAGGTATACTCTTCAAGTCTACATTGCTATCTCTTTTCTTTAGATTGTTGTATGTAGGATAAATTCTTCAACTATGCAGGACAAGATCCTAGAACTGTGTGACTGCAAGGATAAATTCTTCAACTATGGAGTGATTTGTGCCTATGACAGGCTCCAAGAACTGTGCGAGGTTGTGGGTGAGATGTTGGTGTAGTTTTAGTGATTATAATGGATTTGTTATCCTTAGGACTATTGAACCTATGATAGGTTGATTTCATTGGTCCATTCATTTGTTGAAGTGTGTTCTATGTTTGCAAGATTACTACTCCCGATCTTAGAGTAGAGTGTGACTGCAAGTGGTACTTTCAACTTTGCATCTTGAAAGTGTTGATTGTAGATGATGTTGGGGATGGATCTTTGGGAGGTGTAGATGGAGGGCCAATTGGAGTAACAAACCTAAGCCATGAAACCCATGCTTCATTTTCTAGGTTCTAAGAATGAATAACCTTCAAACATTAGCGGTACCTCAACTCTGAGTGTGTTAAATCAACATTTGTTAGGATTGGCAGTCTATGCGGTGATCTCCTTTACGACCTTCAAATTAGATTTGAAATTTTTTTCATATTAAACCAGTCGTCCCATCTATAAATGAGGCAAGTATGTCTCAATCTCAAGACAATCCATTGCTATATTTACAAAACCCATTGAGCTCCCCAAGGAGAAGCCATGTTCTGTCCAACTCTTACACCACGATTTTGGGTTCACATATGGTGAGCCTCCAATTTTAGTAGAGTATATCCCATGCCCAAATTGTAATAAAAATTGGTGGAAAGTAGTGACGGAGTGGAAGGCAACATGTAAGGGGAGGCAGTTTGATCGAATTGCAAGCGTGTGGTTGAGTGGAGTGGAGATTCTTCGCACATGGACATCAGATCCCACTGTGAAAGGGATTGAATGGATCATTCTTAAGGATATTACTAAGTATTCTTCATTGTTAAATAGGCCTCAAACCCTCGAAGTCCAACTTAATAACGTAGTTGACAAGTCTTATACTGGAGTTTATCATGTCAATATAACGTTTCATTTTTATGGGGATTATGGGAAAATAAGGTTAGATAACCCAGGGTTTGCAGATCTGATTCTTCCCATTTCACTTCCTAGTTCTCATATTGGGGGATCCTGGTTTCAGATAGAAAGTTCATCTGATGTGCAGTTGAAGTCCTTACTAATACCACCTAATGCTTATAAGGTAGTTTTGGATATTTTTGTTTCATTCCATTATGATGATGAGTTCTGGTACTCCAATCCCCCAAATGAGTATATTGAGGCAAACAATTTGACTGGTACAACTGATAATGGACCTTTTAGAGAAGTGGTGGATTTTATTGATGGGCCCCTTGTAGGTGTTGTGTGGCCTTTTACTGTGATTTACACTGGATGGATTAATCCACTGTTTTGGCGCCCTGTTACTATTATTGGGTCATTTGATCTGCACGACCATGAGATTGAGGTCACACCCTTTTTGGGGAAATTGGTAGATGGAAAAGAGCACACATTCAATCTAGGTGTGATCAATTCTCTGGATGTTTGGTTTGTAGATGTCAATTTTCACCCGTGTCTTGATGATAAGTCTGGCATTGCAATCAGAGGGCAATTAATTGGACATGATGAGGCCATTCTAGAGTTGTCTGTTGTGTCAAACTACAAAGGGTTGGATGGATCATTTAACACATATGTGAATAGGAGGATCTCTTCCTCGGGTTGGGTAGAATCCTCTCATGGAATTCTCATTACTCATACTTCGCAAGACTTCAAGTATGACAGTTTAATCACTTTTAAAAGCAATGTTGATTAGCCACAGGAATAATATTATCTTCTAAAGTTGATATATTTTTCTCCTTGTATATGGATTTTGTTGATGTGGAAGGAAATGACACATATATATTGATACAAATCTCTCAAATGCATTTAATAAATATGTATCCATCGTTTCCCCTTCTGGTAGTTTCTACAGATCTTTGAATAATACCCAAAATGCAGAGGGGTATATGATTATCAAGAACAACCTAGTCCAAAGTGGGTTGGGAAGCACCCAAGAGATGTACAATTATCAAAGCACTCAAGGTTGCTATTCTAGGGCAGTTAGTGTAAGGAACTACACATATATTTCAGACTCTAAAGATAACTTTTTTGGAAACACAATCTAATCTTGTGAAATACAGTTTGTTCCTCTCAAGGTCACGCCACATGCAGATAAGGTTCATTTTCTTCTATTTTTTTATTAATGTGAAAATGGTAATTTATTGTCACGGTTTATAAACCAGTAACAGTGTTTTTTTTTGAGACATTAAGCTACATTTCATCAATCGTATAGTATGTTAACATCACTTGATTTATGTGAAAAATTTCAGGATGAGAAAGTTTGAATAATATCGGCCCTTAATATTTACATCTTTATGTTGTTTGCCTCTAAAATTGTTGGATATACTGAAATAATATAAGGATTTTACATCTGAATCACTTTTTACATCAGAATTCAATAAGGGCATGACTCTTAATGATGGTAATACAAACTTATGGTAGAGTCCAACATGTACACAAAGTTGGTTTTTTCAACTCTGACTTGTCTTATGGAATACTTAATTATACAAACAATACTATGGTTTGTTATTGTGTTGGTCATTGTAATGTAGTATAGGTTGTGCCTTTATTTGAATAATATTTTTGTGTGTTTTTAGGAGGTTGTTGGATTACATATTTTCTTTAGCAAGATTATTCTTAATATGAGGATGAATGGTTGGAGGGTTGATAGATTTTATCAACACCTCTCTTTATTTAGTTAAGAAGTGGTTTGATATGATGTATAAATCAATGTTTTAAAACTCAAAATCGGGAGTCGAATTTTAGACCTAAACCAGAACTACTAATGAATGGAATCAGTTTGATTTTAATGAACTGGACCATTCAAAAATACAAAAAAATTACAATTTTAATGAAAAAAATATATTTAACATTATGGGCATGCGTTTCTTAATTCCATGCATGTTATATCATTCTGGGAAAACCTATGGGCTAGATCAAAGTTATCATTCTGGGCACACCTATGGGCTAAATCAACACTCAGAGCATTGTTGTAAATTTAACCCACCCTTATTCTTCATTCTTGGCATACTTAGGGTGATGAAATAGGAGTAAGCAACAATGAAACTTTGCATGGGGTAGCATTACACAGTCATATATATAAATGCTTGATCATAAATCATTTTTTCTCTTTCATAAGTGTGTTGGGATGAGGCTAATGTTGAGGTCTGTCTGCAACCTGATTTGACGTACATTCCCTTCAAACATCTGAACTACAACAAAAGACCCTCAAAGTTGATCGCTTCCTAAATCGTACCAGTGATGAGTCACAAACAACCTGAGTATCATCGATCATATCTGGGCTAGAGCGGGACATCATATGGTACTGATTCTATAGCAACGATTGAGGGTTCAGATTTAGGATTTTTTAATTTTTTCTTTAAAACAACAATAAAATACACATGTACGGTCCCACGGAAGCAAACTAGAGCTTGGAGGTCAACCCCACCGGTTTGGAATGGTTCGGTAACGAACCAACCAATTCAGTCTTTGGGTCGATCGGTTCATTACTGAACTCATGCCCATGCCAATTTTTGTGCTTGGTTGAGTTTGAACATTGACTTGCTGGTCAAACTGGTCGGTTTCGGTTCCGTTCTAGGTGTTTTTTAAAACATTGTAAATATTTAGGATCATTTGATGGATTTTATCAATCAGACACAATTTTGGTGTGGAACAATGTCTTTTCTCCCATTTGTTAACCCAATATCAAAGCCAATATCGACTTGACTCTCTTATGAGAGAGGTCCATGGTCATGGATTTTCATGTTTGTAGAGTTTGTGAGGTGTGGTAGGTCTAAAAACTTGAAGTCTTTTGTACATTCAGGGGGAGTTAATTAAGAAGTTGAATGAACCATATACCTACAGGACATCACACTAGATCAATGGTCACATAGGCTAGGTACCCATGTATTCCTGTGGATGGTTGTTACTATATATAAATGTTGATGGTTTGATGCCATCTATATTATTGATGTATGAGATGCAAGTGCTAAGTTGGACAAGATATAGACCTTGTTGATTAGGAGTTATTTTGGAGCATTTGTTGTAGAGGACTAGATGATGATCAAAACTTGACTTGACAAAAATTAAGACAAGCATTCGTTAAGGGGGGAGTGTTGGAATTATTAACCCCTACTTGTCTTCATTGTGTGATACTTATAATCATACTAGTGGATAGTGGCTTGTTATTGTAATGGTCATTATGATGTATAGTTTATCTCTACCTAAGTAGCTTTATTGTGTGCTTTTAGGAGGATGTTTCATCTTAGTTGGATGACAAATTGTCTCCAACAAGATTGTTCTAAACTTAGGATGAGTGGTTAGAGGGTTGAGAGAATTTTCAACCTCACTCTCTCACTAGTTAGAAAGTGGTGTGATATGATGTTGTATAAATATGTAATATTGTTTGATGGATAGATCAAACAGACACAGTTTTGGTGTGTGGAAACAATGTCTACTATCATGTTTGTTAACATCTTTATGCTTTTGCCTATGAAATTGTGGATATACTGAAATAGTATAAAGATTTTAAATTTGAATAACCTTTTACACCATAATTCTATAAAACATAATAATAATGTTGTAGACAGAATAATAATAGGCACATATGGAAACTTTGATCAACCATGAAGTTATAGCACAGCAATAATGTGGAACCTTTGAATAATATAGGAATAGGCACATAAGTAGCATAGATTTGTATGATCAATAGAACTGGATAGCTCGTATCGAATGTTGCTAGTTTACACAGGTAATTGGTTCCTATGTTCTATCATCCTATGACTAAGTGTTAAAAGATGGGTCCTAAATGGGAAGCATTGAAATCCAGGGGAAATGGGAAGGTAATTGGACCCTAGATGTGATTGGAAGCACTGAGATTAAACATTGAAGCTGAACAACTAGAGCATAACTTCTAAAAATACAGAAAAATAAATGCTCATCCAACCACCTATGTGTTCCATGAACAGAGGGAAGTTCGGTAACCATAGGAATTGGCTCATTTAAATACATTCTAGTAGCATTTTCAAGACCTGGAAATGACTTTATATTTACATCATTTGTCTTATAGATTCTATTAATAATTCCCTAACAAATGACATCAACAATTGGTAATGGTTGTAGTATATTAGCTTTAGGAATCTACTCATTTACAGGTATATTAGCATTAGTCAACATCTTCTCATTGAGAAGTATCTACCCATCCTCAAGGAGTCAAGATCAGTTTCATCTCAATGATCCTTAACTCCAATCATGAGGAGTGCAAGAATGATTTCATCACCATCTACACATCACCCTCATATCCTGTCTTGAGTGATTTGAACAATCCCGTTGACTTTGGTGGCACAAGTCAAGACAATAACAACCTTAAGAGTACTCTTATTTGTTCAATAAATGATGTGCTTCCTTGAAACCCTTTGAGCCCTAATAGACTTGACATACTTTAACTTCACTAAGTCAAAGAAAACCAGCATTGACTATAGAATCAGAATAGATGTTGCAGAATCTCAAACTAAAGGATCGAGTAGACCACCCCTTGAGGGAAAAGATCCAGAGCGAGACAAAGGACCAGTAGGCAACCTGCGCACAAGATCACTGCTAATGAAAAATTATACGTGCCCGTTGCCTGCTAGTTATATGATAAGATATCGTTCTGTTTGTGTGGGATCTACATCTACTTCTGGAACAGATTCAACTTTAACAATGGAAGAAACTAAAGGATCAGTGGGTTTTATTCTTGCTTAGCTATTATGGGATTTCGAATTACTACTACCTTTAACTATGCTAGCAAGAGATTGAAGAGCTAGGGATAACCAAGATTTGGTTGTTCACTAAGTTGTTTCCACTAAAATACTTGAACTGTGTATCTCATATTTCTAACTTTGTGATCCTACTTAGGCTACTACAAAGGTGAATATTATGATCTCCTTGATCTCCTTCCACTTCTAGTCCATTGTTAAAATGCATATTTTGTATCTTTGTGTGTTAAAGAACTTTACCAAAGGATACACCTTGAAATGTATTTAGTGTCCTCATGAAATTAAATATAATTTTAATTTTCAATGAAGAATTAAGCCTTGTACATCCTATTTCTAACTCTATGATCCTACTCAAAATACTTCAAAGGTGAATATTGTGAAACTATTGTTTCGCATGGTCCCCTTCCACTTCTATTACATTGTTCAAATGCACCTTCCGTCAATGCTTTGTGTGATTAGGCCACTTCATGAAACAAAATTCTTTGGAATATATTTCAATGTCCTCATTAAGTATGATATGGTTTTCATTTTCATTGAAGTTGTGATTGGGTATGATTAGATGACAATGGTAAGAGCATGCACATAATAAGTTCATTTTCTTTGGATTGATAAGGGTAAGGACATGCACATCATAAAATCCCAATGGTAAATAAAATAACTACACTATAACCAATCAGCTGCAATAAATCTCTATTGTAAACAAAAGAACTACACTATTACATTCTTTGGGTGATATAGGTCCAACAAGAGATTCTTCCACACAGTCCTCTCAAAGTCAGTCCCCAAATCCCTATGATGTAAAAAGATCCTTTGAGTTTATTTGTATGCAAATGATCCTCTGAGCATATTGATGACAGAGGGTGCCTTAGTCCCCTCTGCAAATGTTCAAACACATGACACTTCATCAATCAGGATAAGAATTACTATTTAAAGTAAATTATTGATAGTATTTCACATAGCTTTTAATTATTTCATTTCATGACTTTGTGGGCACCATTACATCTTATAAATTTAAATTTTAGAGGTGATGGCCACCCGGGAAGTGATTCTATTGTATATTTTGAATCTTGGTTCTTATGAATGCCACTTTTTCTACTAGGTATTTTGGCAATGAAAAATGTAAATAAAAAATTAGGTTTTAAGTACATACAAATCTAAACTCATATATATCTTGATGGATTTATGTCTAATTTTGAAGTTAATCATGGATGGGTTTAGTTTACTAGGTTCAAATTTTATAGCCTGTAGCATTCATGTCATCATGGATATCTTACAAATTGTACTAATTTTTTTTCTCATGCAAGTTTCACTTTGGGTTTCTAGATTTATTTGATATTTTAATAGCGAAATATTCAATAAGATGTAAAACAATGACTGTGGAAAGAAAGCATCAAAACATATGGATGTATTATCATACTTTCAGAAGCCTCAATCCAAGAATCCATATTCTCTTCATGATTCAAACTCTTTTGAGCAACCCAACAATGAGAGAGATGTCAACACTTTTGAGAATGCATCTAATAACCATATACTGGATGATAAAATGGGTTCCTCTAGTGAACAAAGTGAGTTAAATGCAATTCAACCAAAAATTGACAATGATAATGTTGAATGTTTTTCCTTGGGAGGAAACACAAATCATTCACAATCATGAAAAAAGGAAGAAAGGCCAATGGGACATAGAGATACAATTCCAATCAGAATGGGCCTGAAATTTTCCTTTTATTGAACCAATAAATCCAATAAATGAGAAGGAAGTTTCACAAGAAGTTAAATGCATTGTATGTAGTTGGAACCTAGGCAAGACAGTAAAATTGCAAATGAAGTTAGATACAATAGAGAAACATGCGAGAAAGATATATGTCAAGAAAATTGAAAATGGTGAGGAGAAGTCTATTACCAAATGGAAATCTTCTGAGGAATGTCAATATGTCAAATATCAAGAAGAATATAATAAATACTTAATAAGTAAGATGAAACTTGAAGCAAGTGGAGGGACTATCACATCTCTATTTGAAAAAACAATGGAAAGAAATTTACTATCCAAGACGATGCAATTAAGCACTGTATTTCACATCTTATCTAGAGGTCGTCCTATGAGATATTATCCATATTATAAGAACTATGTATCTTTTATTGAAGTATCGAATTTTACATCTTCTCACTGGTCTGTAAAGAGTGGGTAAGAATGGGAAAAATATCTAGTTCAAGTAGAAAAGGATGATTTGAAAGAGAAGATTGCAAATGCCAGTTTTTTTCACTATCTTTGGATGAAGTTACAACTATTGATAATACTTCATGGATATGCATGAGTATTTATATGGTTAATGATCATATTAGGCATTCATATCTACTTGGGATTCAAAAAATGAAGAAGAGTTTTACAACTGGAAATATTTATAAACTTGTTATTAAGACTTTGAAAGAAATTGGTGGTATGGATGATTTAATGATCACAAAAAATGTTGGTATGTGTTCGAGAAGATGGGGCATCAATAATGCAAGGAAAATGAGTGACCTTTGTGTCAAACTACAACTATTAGCTTCACCATTTATGATCAATATTCATTGTATGGCTCATAGGATGAATCTTGCATTTAAAATAGTAAGCAAGTTTCCACTGGTTTCGAAAGTTGAAGAACTTGTGCGTGAGACTCATGCATACTTTTGTCGTAGTCCTAAGGGATTTACAGAGTTTCAACAATTTGCAGATGGTATTACAGATGGAAAAAACTATTAAAAGATGTTGATACAAGATGGATTTCATTGAATGGACCAGCTCAAAGACTATTTAGTGAGTACCAATCATTGGTAGGGGTGATGTATGAACATCGCTTCAGTGTAGACAAAACTCAAGATCTTCTCTTTCGACTAACTGATATAGATACATTATTAACATTAGTTGGAATTCTTCCTTTGCTTCATGAAATGAATGTCCTTGTTAAAATGGATTAGAGTCGTACAATGTATATTGTAGAGTACACAAATATAAGGAAATTGACATGCCTTGCATTGGATAATTTGTATATGATGCCAATGTCTTTTACAAGTCCAACGTTTAACAGTTGGACTACTCTTATTGATATAGAAAAGATTGAAAATTATTTGAAATTTGATGAAAATGGGAGACTATGTATGGTAGTGCGTTGGTATATGGTTCCCTTTCATTATGTTAGTAAGATGGGACAAACCACCAAATAGTGTCGTGTGTCAAGAGACTAGTTCAATGATATTGTGATTTCAGTAAGACACAACTTGGTACAAATTGCATAATCACTATCATCAAAAATAAGAGAACGATTTCCTCGAGATGAATTATTGGAGGCCATGTATGTGGTATACCCTCAATATTGGAATGGTGAAAAAGATATAGACACTTTGAAAGTTGATTTTTTTGCAAAATTGAATATTTTATTGCATCACTTTGGTAGTAATGTTAAGGTACAAGGAGAAGCGATTGGAGGTATATTAGATTCATCAAAATTATATCATCAAGCTTCTTGCTTTGCTGAAACAATGTCAAAACAATATCATGCTTTGGTGAAACCTATAGAATATGGTGCAGTAATCAAATTATGGACTCTTTTAGGTGAAAGTCAATATTTACAAGAAAACATGTTAGAGTATTTAAAATTAGTCGATTTATGTCAAACCCTGATTTTGGGATCAGTGGAGGACGAGAAAATGTTTAGTGCACTATCATTCTTGAAGTCAAAGTTGAGGAACAAGCTTGATAAGAACATGGATACGTGTTTAATATTATATGTAACAAAGTATGACATTACCAATTTTCCATTCAATAGAGCTCTAGCACTTTGGCGATCAGATTGTGAGAGAAGAGAAGAATGCAATATAACAAATGTTTCCTATGAACTTGATACTGAACATAATGTTTTGGAGGCTCATAATGATATTTCATCTACAAAAGTTCATGTTCAAAATGCAGAAAGTGAGGGTCGACATGGGAATTGGGAATTTGATATCCCACAAGATATTATCTAAATTAATATACATTAGTAGTGTATAAATAATTAATGCAATTTAATAGATCATGTGATTCTTGTTAGTTTAAATTTGTTGTTCCTTTTTTTTTGGAGTAGGTTGGAAAAATGAAATTCTTGACAAGAGAAGGATTACCATATATAAAATTGAACTTGCATTTCAGGTAAAAATAGGTTATATAGTCTATACTTCGTATTAAATATAATAATATTGGAGCTATATTTCATTGATGCAATCTATTTGAAGTTTGATGTTTTGATAGTTAACTAACACATTGTTTTTTTCTTACATGTGACAAAAAATGAAGTTGGGACCTATCTATTTATAGATAGTGTCATAGTATTAAAGGTTAAATAATTAATTTAACAATACTTCCGCTTAGCAAGAATGATCTCATTCAAAATCTTTTTAACATTGATATCTTGGAAGATATTAATGGTTTGTTGTTTCTTTCATTTGGAGCATTTTTTAAAATTTGGAAGTTTGTGTTTATTTTGGTTAAATTTATTTTTATTCCCTTCATACTTGGCTGCAGTTTTATACCTTTGTACTAGCTTGATTAGTTTCATTAATGGCTTGTTTGTTTCTTAAATTTGGATTGCATTTATTTTTCTTAGATTTGTATTCCCTTGATACTTGATTGTGATTTGATCCCTTTGTAGCATTCAGTGTTTTTTTATAATTATTATTGTTCTCTTTAAATATTTGATGTTTTGAGGAAAGATGCTTGTATTTCCTTTCACTTTGTTGCATGAGTTAAGCATCTTTGCCATTTAAATTTTAGAATCTACTATGTTTATTTTATATTTTCATTGAAAATACGTGTTGGTTTTTAGAAATGGAAGTGAGATCTGAGTTGCTAAGAGAAGAGAAAAATGGTCTATGCAATGGCTTACTAGGTTCCTAGGCATTCATCATAGGAGACCTATTGGCATTGAGACCGACATTCATCTAATGAAATTTTATTGTTGATTTCATGAGTAAAATATCATTACATGTAGCCTCTAGGATTCTGGCCATATTTATAAATAAAGCTTGGAAGAATATGTTGAGGTACATGTTTCTAAAAAAATTTCTATTGTGAATCATACATAAAGATGAGCATTTGTATTTTATGGAAAGTTTGTAAACTAAAAAAATGTGTTATTTTTCGTTTTAATGTTTTGTGAGAGGTACCTTATTATATTTCTCTTATACAACCTATTCACCTTGATTGTAGGTCGTGCTAGAAAATGGGGACATCCTTGCTAGAAAGATGTTAATGTCAATGTGGTTGCTATGCAACCATCCATTGGATTTTTTTGGGAGCATTGATCAAGCCTTGCATTTCGAGTAGTGCTTCAAACAACTATTTTTATTGTGGCTATATTTTTATATTGAAAGGGATGATTGGGCCCAACACATTTTGTGAAAATTGACTATACATTGAGTGTAGTATGATAAATGAGCTTCACACTTTGATAAAATGTTCTACTGTAAATGCCAAATATTTATGAAATCATCTCTCCATTTTATCTCTAAGGAGGTCTGAACTTAATAGTATACAAGTAGTTGTGATGAATAAGGTCAACAATTTAGCTTGGAAATTGGATTTTCTTTACAAGGTGTTCTAGTGCAAGAGTACATGAAAAATCTAAAGTAAATACAAAATCATCTAGGTAATTTTAATAAGTCAATTTTTGTCAAGACTTAAGTTTTTACCTTTCAATGAAAAAATCACCAAAATTTACAAGATTTTTAATTTTGTGAAAGATTCGCTAAATATTATACAAGGTTTTATAGTTTTGTGAAAGATTCGTCATTATTTCACAAGATTTTATAATTTTGTAAAAGATTCGCCAACATTTTACAAGATTTTATAATTCCATGAAAGATTCGCCCATATTTTACAAGGTTTTATAATTCTATGAAAAATTCGCCAAAAAGTTATATATACATATTATATTATTGATAAAATAGCCTTCACACTTTCTCATGTATCACAGGGATTCAAACTTAGCATCTTAAAAGAGTGACAGAGTTAACACTTAAACTGCTCTCTATGTTAGACCCTATAGGGGGGTTACGCCAAGAAGGGATGACAGAACGTACTTCTGTCAAGAACTTTAAACTTGAGATCGGAGATGATTGCACGTACATTAGCCATTGAATAAGGTTGTCAGTACTTCCTTCCGTGCCTGGTTTGTAGTTGGATGACGTGAAGTGTGGTGCTGCGTGGCGTTTTCGTTTTTATTAACACTGGTTATTGCTTGATTCTCCGTGTTTATGAATCCTGTTTTGGGTTTTGTGCTGATCTTGGTTTATGTTTCAACATTAAACTAGACGTTGACGGCCTGGCTGCTTGATTTCCATGTGGGCGGGTCTAATTATTGGCGGTTTCCCTATTTATTTGACGAGGGTCTTTTTATCGTTTTAGCAGCTGATATTGAGATTTGGCGGTTGATTTTGTTGGCCATGTCCCTTCGGGCAATTAAAACGATGGCACGAACTCCACCAAAAGGACGACAAGTAATAACTCAGTCTCGGGTGGTGGAAATAAAAACAAACGAACAATGCCAGTCCCCTTTGTTGTCTGTGAGTGATGTTGCGGGAGCCATGGTTTTTTCTCTGGTTTTACGTTCCGTTCCTGTGCCGAATCCTTGTTTTGTGAAAATGCGAACGGTGGATGCTCCATTTTTTAGCAGTGATTTGGGGTTGAAGGGTTCGGTTGAAGCTGGTCCAGGGTCACTACCTTTTAAGCAGACTGTTGAGGGTTTTGTATGTAATGGAGCGGAGAAGTCCCCATTGTTGTTTGTGAGTGATGCTGTGGGAGACATGGTTTTTTCTCTGATTTTACGTTCTATTCCTGTGCCAAATCCTTGTTTGTTGAAAATGCGAATGGTGGATGCTCCATTTTTTAGCAGTGATTTGGGGTTGAAGGGTTCAGTTGAAGCTGGTCCAGGGTCACTACCTTTTAAGCAGACTGTTGAGGGTTTTGTATGTAATGGAGCGGAGAAGTCCCCTGTCGGTCTTCTCATTCCTATGGACATTTCGGAAAAGTGTCAACAGGGTTCTATGCTTGATTTTTTCCCTGAAGTATACAAGCCGATAGCTCAGTTTGATGGATGCGTGGCGTATGGTGGAGAAGCTTCTGAGTTATTATATGCTCATACTCAGATTCAACATCCGGTGATGGTCAGTCCAGGGGTTTTGGGCTCGGGTTTGGGGTTTGTCTGCGATGATCCGGATCTGGAGGATTTAGGTCTTGATATCAGTCTAGATAAGGGTTTTATGTCTGATGAACAGAGCACGGGATTGGTGACCAAGAAGGTTTTTGATGGGTCTTCATTCGATGGTTTTGATGAGGTGCGATCATTTCCTGCTCATGTGGAGGCCTGTGTCGTGCAAAGTCCCACGGTGGATATGGAATCTTTTCATTTACCGGTTGCCCATAAGTGAAGCAAGAGACCTGTTCGAAAAGTGGATATCCCGCTCTTGGTGGTTGGAGAGGATATCACCTTGAATGATATAGTGCTTACTAATGCACTAACGCTGGTAGGATGATTTGGAGGCCGCAGAGTTTCTCCTGATGGGGTGAACAAATGGGTTCTTGGAACTTGAAAGATATTACTTGTCTTGATATTTTTGTTCTTCCGAGGGGATGGATGGCTTTTAAATTCCATTTTGAGGCGGATGCTGCTCGTATTCTGGCTGGGACATGGAAATGGAACTTTTCTGGCTTGATGCTCAAATGCTGGACTCCATTGTTTGACCCGCGGAATGAGAGGTATGATTCAATGCCTATTTGGGTAAAACTACCTAATTTACCTTTTGAATTTTGGTCTTTGGAATTCTTTAAGCTCATTGGTAATACCTTGGGGACTTTCCTAGAAGCTGATCTATCCTTCTTAGATTCAGGGGTTTGTTGTCTGGGGAGGGTTTTGGTTTTATTAGACATTCGGAATGGTCTTGCATCTGATATTGACATAAAGCATGGGGATACTGTTTTTAGTCAGACATTGGATTATGTAGGTATACCTTTCAAATGTAACAGATGTCATAGTTATGGTCATTTTCCTTCCCACTGTCATTTATATTTGAAAAGGAATTACCGTGAGGAGCTTAAACCAAATTATGTATGGAGAGTAAAAAAACCAGTGTCATCTGTTGACCTTGAGGAGATAAGAACTGATTATGTGAGCCCTAGGGCTAAGGGTTTGGATGTTTTCTCTTGTGAAAAGAATGTTCCTTTGAAATCTTGCATTCAGTCACTTAAACCTCTTAGTTTACCTTTTCAGGGTGCGAAGGTCACTGTCGGTAAATCTGATGATGGTTTCCTATCTGTTTCTTCGTTAAGAAATTTGGGGTTCATTTCCCCTTTTAAAAAACCAATTAGTGGAACCGGATATTTTCTTAGATCCTGTACTAAATTTACTGGGAATTACCCTATTTCATCTGGTTTTGGATTGGGTAGAGGGGTATCGGGTTTGTGTTCTGATGGTCTACCTATGAAGGAGAGTGATCAGTATTATGCCAATGGGGCACTTAGAGCAGTGTTAGCCCCTGTTAAGGTTACTTGATGATCTTAATGACCCCAAATTGTCATGGTTTGTCTAGTAAACCAAAAAAAACTAGCTGTTTGCAGATTAGTTGAAGATCAACATATTGACGTTTTATTTTTGCAAGAATCTGTGGGTAATGGGATTTTGTTTGCTAATGAATTGGAATCCATGTTGAGGGGATGGAATTTTCTTTCTTTGGATGCTCGAGGTAAATCTAGAGGTCTTCTGTTAGGTTGGAGATCCAAATTTTTTCACCTATTGAATGCCTGGTGTGTGGGTTAGGGCCTTTGTGCCTCTTTGTTTTCTTTTGAACTTAATTTGAAGGTTTGTCTTACCAACATCTATGGTCCTTACATTGACAGAGAAGCTTTCTGGAATAATCTTATGGATTTGGATTGTCTAAAATGTGAAAAATTAATCCTAGGAGGGGATTTGAATTTCTCCATGGGACTATCTGAGATTTGGGCTATTACAGCTAGATTGGATTCCCTTTCTGATTTTTTTTACAAAAACCTTGGAAAACTATGGACTTGTGGACATTGTACCTTCTATTATGCTTCCCACATGGTCTAATAGAAGAGTTGGATTTGGAAGCATATGTAAAGGACTGGATAGGTTTCTTATTTCAGCTGATATGCTTGATTTTGATTATTTTTATCGTCAATGGGTGGGAAGTGGTGGGGACTATAATCATGAACCTATTTTTCTTCAGATTTTGAATAGGGGGATACAGTTGAAAAGTCCTTTTAAATTCAATCCTCATTGGATTAAAAATGATGATTTGGTTAAATCTTTAAAAGATTCATGGGTGGCTTATTCTGATAACCTACATGATTCCCCTACTTCTCACTTTGCTTCTAACCTCAAGTGTATTAAGGATGTTTCTATTGCTTGGTATGCAAAGAAAAAGGAGATAGAGTACACAGATTTAGTGGAAATTGAAATTATGCTCACTATTTTATCTCACAAGTTTGGCTTTGGTTTCTCGTCTGATGAGGATAAGGTAGCTATGATTGATTTGGAATCTCGGAAGAGAAAAATCCTCTTGGAACGAGAACATGAAGCCAGATAGAAGAGTAGGGATATTTGGTTACTCTGTGGGGATGATAACACACCTTTTTTCCATAAATTTGCTAACCAAAGAAAGAATGCAAATTCTATATGGAAGTTTAAAGATGATAGGGGGGATATGGTGGAAGGTTTTGAAGCCATTGCTGGGGCTGGTGTTCAGCATTTTGAGACACTTTTCCAGGCATATACAAATATTCACCTTACTAAACTTTTGAAAATCTCTGATAATTTTCCATCTTCCATTACTGCTGAGGAGAATTCTGCTCTTATGAAACCTATTACTCCGGAGGAGATTAAATCAATTCTTACTCTAAGTAAGAATCATAAGAGCCCTAGTCCGGATGGGATTCCTGTAGAGGTTTATAGGGTTCTTTTTGATGTGATGAGTTTGGATTTGTTAAGGGTTATTGAGGATTCTAGGAAGAATGGCAAAATTCTAGTTGTTTTTAACTCAACCTTTATAGCTTTGATGCCAAAATCGGACTGCCCTAGTACCTTTGATGGTTACAAGCCAATTTCTTTATGTAATTTCAGTTATAATATTATTGGTAAGATTTTATCTACCAGGATTAAGAAGGTATTGGGTAGATATATTTCTCAGGAGCAGTTTGGGTTTTTGCCTGTTAGGAAAATACATGATGTTGTGGGGGCCATCCAGGAAGGTATACACTCTATACATGTTAAAGGTTTAAAGTCTGTGGTTCTGAAAATTGATCTACCTAAAGTCTACGATAGAGTCAGCTGGATTTACCTGCGGTTTATTTTAACCAAAATGGGTTTTGGTGTATCTTTCATTACTTGGGTTATGAGCAGTCTAACCTCTGTTTCTTTCTCTATCCTGGTTAATGGTGTGGCTTCTAGTTTCTTTAGGTCTGGACAAGGACTTAGACAAGGGTGTCCACTTGCACCTTTGCTTTTTCTTGTTGTTGTTGAAGGATTGAGTAGGGCTCTTTTATCTGCTAAAAACAATTGTGTTTTCAGGGGCATCTCTTTTGGAAATAATATATCATTGACACATGTTATTTTTGTGGATGACATTGTTATGATTACTGATGGATCTGCATAGTCTTTATCAATTTTGTATGAAATTTTAATGGACTTTACAAAAGCCTCAGGAATGATGGTTAATGAGGACAAATCATCTTTCTATTATTCTGGGCTTGATGAAAGAGAGTTGATCTCTTTACAAAATATTTTTTCATATACTGTCCTAAAAATTGACAGTGGTATGAAATACCTTGGTTTTTATTTAAAACATTGTAGATATTTACCGAAATATTGGGATTGGCTCATTGCAAAAGCTGAAAAACGCATTAAAAATTGGAGCTTTAGATGGCTGACCAGGGGTGGTAAGCTTGTTCTGATAAAATATGTCCTTGAAGCTTTGCCTGTTTACTGGATGCACTTCTAGATTCCAGTAGGGATTATTGAGAATATCAGAAAACACTACTTTAAATTTTTATGGTCGGGTAGTTGTGGATCTTCTTCCGGATTGCCTTGGACTTCTTGGAAGGTCTTGGCAAATCCAAAATCTTTGGGTGGTTGGGGTTTGAAAGTACCTGCTCTTTTTACCAAAGCACTTGCTACTAAGAGTGTTTGGAACATTATACATGGCTCAGGGCTGTGGGTACAGATCGTTACTCAGAAATATATTCAGCCTTTCACATTGTTGTATTGGATCAGAGAAAAGGATAAAAAGAAAACAGGTATATCTATTTGCTGGAAATATGTGATCTGGTCTTTTTATCTTATTGGTGATTTTTTGGCTTGGAAGATTGGGAATAGAGCTAATGTTCGTATTGGTTTGGACCCCTAGGCAAGTTGTAAATGGCGTCATTGCTTATCTTCACACTTGATTGACATTCTACATTTTGCAGGTTATTTCTTTTTGAAAGATGTTGGGACATCAACAATATCCTACTTGATGGAACAAGGATGGTTAAGTTCTGAAGATCTAGGTCTTGTTGAGGATCTGGATATTAATGCATGGAACGAATACATAGCCATTCTAAAAACTAGTCATATCAGATTTAGAAATGAGGATGATTTACTTGTTTGGAATCAAGCTAAATCTGGTAAGTATTCCCCAAAAGGTGGATATATGCATTTGATTCTAGAACAACATGAAATGGAAATTGCTTGGTGGTGGAACATGTTTTGGCATCTTAAGTGTCCCCTTAAGTCAAAGATATTTTGTTGGTTTCTTTTTTCAGGGAAAGCCCTTATCTGGGATATTCTTAACATCAGGGGTTGGGAAGGACCAGGACATTGCTACCTGTGTAAAGGTGATGTTGAAACAAATTTTCATTTAGGGGCAGACTACCCTTATACAAAATCTGTTTGGAAGGAGATTGAATCTAAGGTTAATATTTAGAATCTATGGGTTGGGGACACAATTCTATCTTGTTTGAAGAATTGGGTTATCGATATAAAGGTAAAAACAATCAGATCTTTGCCTATCATTGTATCTTGGTTTATATGGAAGGCCAGAAACCATAGCTGTTTTGATAACTTTATTCCATATCCTGCGCAGGTTACGACATCTAGTTTGGGTTTGTTACCATCTTATCCTCAGGATAATGCAGTTTTGAAGATTAGAATCATCTCTGAGGAAATTATTGACAAAACTAAACCTTGGGGTTTTTTTGATGGTTCTGCTACTGGTAATCCACAATTGTGTGGTGCTGGGGGTATTCTTTTCCTCAAAGTTGATCATTATATCACTTTTAAAGCTGGGCTAGGGGTAGGGACAAATAATCTTGCTGAGTTATATGCTTTGAAATTACTTTTAATTTTGGCATTGGACAAGTAGATTTCTAACATCCAGGTTTTTGGAGACTCCCTGCTAGTCATAAATTATATTACTGGCAAATTCAGAATTCATAATTTGCAACTTGCACAGTTATTACAAGAAGTCAACATACTTTTAGATTTTTTTGAGCAGGTAGTTTTTAAACATATTTATAGAGAAAGAAATACCTTAGCTGATAAGTTAGCAAATGATGGTGGGAAAGTTCATAATGGTTATTGGTCTATCTATGAGTATCATGGGTCTGAAAGACATGATACTTTCCAGGTTTTTTAAGATCAGAGTTAACTTGGTGACAAGTTGAACTGCTTAATATCTGCTAGTTGATACTTTTTCTATGATTTGTGCTGATGTCTGTATGGCACATATGTTTTTTTATCTTTTTATATATACAAGGATGTATATATGGATGGTTTTGATGACTTTTGTATGACAATATTTTGTTGATTATACAGTTGGACAGATTGCTGATACTTTATGGAGATATTTTTTTGGACAGTATGATACCTGTTTTTGGATAACTTCGGTTTTGACTAATGGACAGTCAGATGTATGGAGATATTTTTGGATATCCTACCTCCTTTTGGATATACTTTGCTGATGGATAGTCAGATGCTGCCTTGACAGGCTACGGTTTATGGCTGATTTTGTTTATGGAGGATACTTGTTGTTTTTATGGAGCTGAATTCTATGAATGTATTCAGAGACAATTGATTGACATTTTCTTAATCTGTAATTTTTTAATTAAGACGATATTTTGTATAAGCTTTTTTGAGCTGTATGAATTGATCATATGGACACTTATCTTATTTGATAGTGGATCATCTGCACAATATAATTTTTATAAAATTATGATTTTTTTCTATGGAAAAAAAAATCACGGGGATTCACCCATTTATTATATATAAAAATTTATGGGGGGTTCTTAAAATTTTCCCTGTATATTGTTTTATTAATTCATGCCCTAACAATTTAAAATATGAAAAATGAAGATATAAAATATTAAAATGAATGTTATTGTGCTAGTTGTTTTCTAGGCTTGTGCATTATGTAACAATGTTCTATTTTGCTCCTTGCCTTAAACTAAAACATTATTATTGTGCATTTTTTTTAACAAAAACGATTTAGGATATTTTTATATAAAAAAAATGAATAACCAAGTATTACAATATCCTAAACGTCGACTTCTCCCAAAGGAAAATCAAGTCCATTACACCTTGTGCTTCTTTATCCAATCTATTTTTTTTCGTCCCCAATTCCTATTATGTGAGAGCTGAAACTCCTTATAAAATGCCCAAGCATAAGGATATAAAAATAGAGCATTCAAAGAATATGAAGGTATCGTTCACTATAAAGGAATCCAATTCCTCTCCAGGTCCTAATGATCACATAACAGGCTTTCGCACTCTAGATCCACTCCCTGGTTGGCCATACTATCAACATGTGTGTTGTTTTCTCTCTAAATGTGAAGGAAGTTGATGGCTTTATATTCATTTTCCATGCATTTTAAAAGCTGATGTGTTTTGGTTATTGGGATCTTTCTATTCCTTACTAGACTCCTTGCCTCTCCAATAACCATGCACGATTCTCCAAATACCGCCAATTCCTCAATTCCTTCTTTCCTTGCCAACTCTAGTTCTTTTATTAAAGCTAACCATTCTGCCCCATTGTTAGTCTTTTTGTCGATTCCCCATGCATACTCTTTCAACTTGATGCCTTCCGAATTGAAATAGACTCCCCTCGCTCCTACCATCCGTGGAATGCCTTTGAGGCACCATAAAAGAATAAAGAGATACAACCCAATTTCTTCCACCCACAATTGAATTCTTATGAATTCATTCTTATTTGCCAAGATTGTAAGGTTGAGTATTTTTTGGGTTTAAACCATGGCTAGTGTGACGGGAGAAATAGCATTTCAGCGACCCAATCTCTTTCTTCAACAATCAGTGCTTCATTGTTAATGATGTTCATTCCCTTCATGCATAAGACTTCCACCCAGAGCACTTTTGCAGTTGCCACAACTTTGCCTGGACTGTTATTTCCCCCTCAAATATCTCCTTGTTTCTCATTGTCCAGATCTTCCAGCATATATATCTAGAAAGAGCTTCCCAGGCCCTCGCGAAATCTGGTTTGTTGCAGAGTGAACCTTGACAGTAGTCCTTCCATCTTGCAAAAATATCATCCCAATTCGTTGGCAGAGTCAATTCTAACTGCAGCTCCTTATAGGCTTGATGCCACACCTCCCTGGAGAATTTGTACTTTAAAAAGAGGTGTTATAGAGACTCCTCAAACTCCTTGCAGAGAATGCATCTCAGCGACCCTTCCATTCCTCTTTTTCTTAGATTATCTGTTGTTAAAGTTTTGCGATGACCGTGTATCTAGAAGAACATGTTTATTTTGAGCAGACCATCCTTACTCCAAATCTTCTTCCATTTCCTATCATTGTTGTTTCTGCTATAATCCACATCAATTGCTCTATATCCTGCCTTCACTGTGTAACGATCTGATTTTCCACAGCATCTCTCATCCTTCAGTGCGCGATGAACTAGTATTGGAAACCTCACGATTAGTGCAAGGAATTCAGCGGTGAGATGGTCAACCTCCATCTCTATCCACCCTGTCCACCTCCCATTACTCGTCCATTCAGAAAGATCATGCAACATTTTGATATTCATTCCCTCTAGTCTCTTCCTTGACTCTGGAAATGCCTGCGATAACAAGGTTGGTAAGACTGACGCTCAATGGTCTTTCCAGATTCTAATTTCCTTGTCGTTTCTAGGACTCCACTTCAATTCCTTTGTAATGATATAAGCTGCGTTGTTATCAACCAAAATGGTACTTCTCCATTCGAGTACTGGCATCCAATATGTCAGGACACAAAAGGACAAATAGGATTGAAGTATCCAAAATACTATAGATGTGCATGATTGTTGATACATAATATCCTGACAAACTCAATATATTTTTATTTGGAGATTAGGGTTCCACACACAATTATTTGCATTGCAACCTACGTGTCACATGTGAGTGTTTGCATTGCAACCCTCGTGTACATTGAACACGCGAGTTTCCTTAAAGCAAGGAGCGTGTCACACGCGCCTTTCCTATATTAATACTTGAGTGTACCTTAATTTAATGTTAAAAAATATAAATTATGATTAGTTGAGATCAATTGAGTCCCTAATCATAACTATCTCAACTGTCTCAACCATCTTAACCATTAAAACCTCTCTATTTACCCATGTATAAATAGAAGGTTTGGGATGGGGCTAATCAATCATTCTTAGAAGACCAAAGTTATGCTGGTGGTATGCCTTCAGACATTTTGGAGTAGCAGAACTCAGTGTCCTTGGTTTGCAGAGGAGTCCTTGTTTCAGAAGCTGGGTTGTAATCTTACCATTCCCTGTTTATTAATAAAGAAAGTTCTTTTTCCAATCTTTGTATTGTTGCATTCTTGTATATGATGAATTATGATTTGTTTCAATTATTTTATTATGAATATGCATCTCATTAACCATTGATATATATACAAGATATTGCTGGAAGAATTTGTTCTTTGCAGGTGAATTGGAGAAGCCCTGAAAGATTTGTAAGATACTGAAAGAGAATAAGACAAAGCTTGGATCAACTGTCATAAACCAGGTTTGCTAAGTTTCCTTCCTATTCCTATTTCAATTTCTACATAAGCTGATTGTATGCAAGTGTCTTAGTAAGTTGGTAACCCCAGAGACCCTAGGTTATAAGGGTGTGTTTTCCTGAACAACGAACTGGCGACTCTACTGGGGAGTCCAGCCTGTTGTGGGTCTATTCTTTAGGTTCCCTTACCAGTCTTTGCTCTTTTTTATTATGGGTGTGATTTTTCTGTTTCTTGCCTTTGATTTATAGTTTGGCATGTTCAGGACCTTTTTGCTGGTCTTTTTTCTTTGAAATTTTTTAGCAACACACGCGGGTTGTCTTATAGACAGTCGCGTGTTTCACTTTGTACACGTTGGTTTCCTTCTGGATAGCTGTGTGTCATACGTGGGTTGTCTACATAGATAACCTAGTGTTTCATATAGCTTTATTTGGGTTCTTAGGGTTTGCTCGTCCTTGTTTTTTGGCCTTTTGATTTCTTGTGAGGGTTATGTTTCTGACATGACTCTGTGAGTCTGAGGTCTGTACGTCACATCGTTCACTTGATTTCTTCAAGTCCTTGAGATTTTTTGTTTGGTTTTCTTTCATTGGTAAGTGTAGGTTGTCCTTCTTCTTGGGTTGTAGGTTTAAGTGCTTGTGTTCTAGGTTAGTGATCAAGTCCTTTGAATACTTTATGCTTTGTACTGCTACTTGTGGCCTGGGTTTGTCACTCTTCTTTTTGTGGATCTAGTGAGCTTTTCAGTTTGATAGTTCCTCCGATTCAGGGTTGGTTCCAGTTTCTTCCTCTTGGTTGAAGTGGGTTACTTTAGGATCTTTTTTCCTCATTTCACTATTGTATGCTTAGAATAGTCAAATTTGCTCAAGTGTGCATTTAGTTGCATTGTAATTTTTGAAGTTTTTTGAAAAGAAAAGAAAAAAAATATTTTATACTTTTTGCATTAGGTTGCATTTAGTGTTTCTTTTTGTTATTTTTCAAAGAAAAATTCAATTTAAAAAAAAAAGAGTCTTGTAGTTTCTCATGCTTAGTTTTAAATTCAGTAGGTTTTATTTATAAGAAAAGAAAAGAAAAGTTGGCTTGGTAGTTGCATCTTGCTTTGAATTTCTAGCTCTTACATCATTTTTTCTTTCTTTTATCGAGTCTATAACACCATACAAGTTTCACACCACTGCCTCTGACTAAAAACAACCTATTAAAAAGAACGACATAATTAAAAATTACTAGTAAGTTTCTCTTTTCTAGGTTCATACACCAACTAGCTTAGGCTAGACTTGTGGAATAGGGAGTTTTAACTGTCCACAAGTATTGGAATTCTAACGTAGTTGGCCTATCACGAGGTAAATCATCCTCTATATTGAGTGTATCTGGGAATATCCTCTCACACAGGAGTTAAGCATGAGGCTGTGTGAGGACCTGGACTGAGGAGATAACCCTCTGATTCCTTGTTCGAGCGTAGATCAATATTTTTACGCATCTGGGGAATTATATCAATACCACCTCTTAGGGCCTGTGCAGTGCCAGTGTTGACAGGGTTTCGAGCTTTGCTACCCTGCCCATGCGTACAAATCAGGATTGCGGCTGTCACCCCAGACTCTCAGTGTAGTTGCGGTAGCCTTTAGTCTCTTTGACATTAGGGATCATACATAGGTATATCGGAAGGCTATTTTTGGTCTACCTTGGACATGCTTGGAAAGTAACCCTGGTAGAAGGGGTGAGAGGGAATTTGGGTGATTCCTCCTTATGCCTAAGAACATCTACACGGACGCCAAGTAACCATCTATCAACTTTATTCTGGAAGGCATATCTTATACATGTTTGTCTGTTTGGATTTAGGAAATTTTTAGTGAGTGCTTTGTGGTTTGTCTGTATTTAGTCGGCCTTTAGGTGTGTGAAGAGTCAATTTTTAGTTGTGGAGGACCAACCTCTCAGAAGATCAATAAGTTTGCAAAACCTTCCTCCAACTATTATAGTGGAGCCTCCACCACCCCCTCAAAGGAGGAGATTAGGTATCGACGGTTCATTTGAATCGGTAGGAGTTAGTGAATTTCTAGGTGAACCGAAACTTAGGACTAATCAAGTTGATACAACCGCAGTAGAGATTGAATACCTACAGGCTTGTGAGTTTGCAAGAAACTTTAACCCACCTCTTACTGACTTAAACGATCCTATGATCGTCTAAGTTCTTCCTTTTACTTCACCTGTGATTGGTGTTCCTATGAGTAGAGTTAGGGCTAACTCTAGAGAGGGTGTTTCTACCCCCACTTCAGCCATTTTGGCTGGTGGAGTGCCACCTCCCTTGGTTGGTACTCCTAGACCAAGTGCATCTACTGCACATTTATCACCAAGTAGTCTAGTGGTCCAACCACCAGCTTCCTCCCATGTAGTAGATCCTTCTAGTGGGGTGGTCACTGGGATTCCCATTGCACCTTTTGCTTCCCCCTCTTTCATGCATACTACTCAGAGTGGTCCTAGTGGATCCTCCTCATTTGTCTAGGGATTCCCATGGAATGGGGGGCACATTCCCCCATCTACTTTTTATGTAGGTCCTACACCTACATATGTAGGCATACAGTTTGGAAACACGAACAATTTTGGACAAGGTTTCTAGATCCTAGTTTCAAACCTATTTACAAGCTCTCCCTTTTCGATTTTAGCGGAGGGATACTCGCTCCTGTCTTTCAGAATCCAGTTTCATCTAGAGGGGCTCAAACCACTTATACTGCACCACACACAAATAATCCACTGGCTTATGGGTGGAATCCGTTTCAAACTAGTCCAACTACTTCACAATTGATGGCTGGGGCCAACCCCACCTTTACATTTGGGAACCATGGGGAAGGTCCTTCTACCTCCCAAACTCATGCTTTTCAGGCTCCAGTTAGGCCTAAACTTCCGTTCCTGGCAACTTTAAACTCGCCAGATTTGTCTAAGTTGATGAATGACTCAGTGAAGCATAGTGCCACGTGGACACATGTTCTAAACAAGTTACCCTCATACATTCACAATTTTGAGGGAAAAATTGGTGAAGATCCAGGTGCCCATATCAACACTTTTCACTTATGGTGCTCTTCCAACTCACTGAACGATGAAACCGTTCGGTTGAGGTTGTTCTAAAGAACTTTGACTCGTGTTGCAGCAAAGTGGTATATTGAATTTCCCTTTGCTGCATTTGACATTTTTTAGGACTTAGCAAATGTGTTCCTTAATCACTTCCAGCTTCCTGTCTTGTATGATGTCGGCACAGATCTCTTGTCTACCTTTCAGCATGAAAAATCCATGCACATCTTGAATCATATCCAAGAGTGGCGAAGACGAAATATGCTTATCAACGCCACCATACCCCCCAAGTTCTTGTTAGAGTGGTTCCTAAAATCTTTATTTCCTTATATATTTAAGGATGTATCCACTTCGGGGGTAACCACTGAAGAAGAGGCCATCCTCAGGGCCCAGCAGATGGATTTGATATATGCTTAGTCTAGGATATTATATGAAATTATACCTGAGCCACCACGGTCTACCCGTAGTGTCTAGAAACCCAATCCTGAACCCCATGCCGATGGTGTAGTTGGTTCAGTTAATTCTCCCACTGTAGAGTCATTGGCCAAGAAACTCCACCAGTTGTCAATGAAGCAGTTTACAACAGAGGCAGCAAAGGATTCCCCCTCACCCCAAAATGAAAATGTTTTTGTACAATCCTCCCAAAAGGGAAATCAACATCCCAGTGGGAAAAAGAAGAAAGGGAAGAAAGGTGAGGGAAATCAAAACAAGCCTAAATCCACGAATAATGCTGATGGGGGTAAGAAAGATAAAAAGAAGGTTAAGTTTCCCTATAAGTTGTACCAGGGAGACCACTTGAACCATCAATGCCCTCTCATTGATCAAGCTCAAAAGCTGCTCAAAAACCAACAATCGTTGTCTTGAAGGATCCATTTCCCCAAGGACGAAATGTAGCTTCAGTTTCTAATGTAGCCATGGGAATTGCTAATGCTCCCCTTGACCAAAATTATATCAACATGGTACGATCTAGTAACTTTCTCTAGATGAGAAATAAAAACTATGAGACGGAGGCTCAAGAGAGGGGTAAGTGTGTTGGTGAAACCTCCAACCCTCTCACAATCAAGAAAACTGCTGATCCAATACCTAAAATACCAAAAGGTGTCTTTAAAAAGGCATTTAACAATCCAAACTCTAGGGCTGCTTCTAACTACTGTGTGGTGGAATATTTGGCCCAAACTCCTTCTGCAATGTCTGCATTGGAATTGAATCAGAGTTGTCCTGCTCATTGGGATTCCCTTTTAGCAGCTTTAGGCAGTATGGATTCCTCGAGTTTGATGGCAACGTTTAATCTGTCAGATGTTAATATGTGCCTACCGTATCATGTGGCTTTGTCAGTAGATGTCATTCATGGTGGTAAAGCCATTGGATGTACAGTTGTTGACGAGGGTGCTTCCACGCGTGTTATGTCTCTTTCTTGCTAGAAGGATTTAGGTTCCCCGGAACTAGTTCCGTCAAACACCTTGCTTACTGCTTTCGACGGGAGGTCTTTTCGCCCGCATGCTATCCTACCATATTTTGAGATTAAGTTGGCAAGGAAATTAGTGTCTGTTGAAGTTGAGGTGATTGATGCTCCTTTGGAATATAAATTGCTTTTGGGGTGAAGCTGGACTTATGCCATGTGTGCGATTGCCTTGGTTGTTCTTCAAATAGTGGTTTTTCCACATGAAGGAAAGTTGGTTACTATGGACTAACTCAATTTCACTCGAAAGTGCCGTTTGGAAATGAATGAGTCCACTATACCTTTGGTTGATCAGGTTAAACCGGTTACGGAGAGCTTGGGGGATGGAATTCATTCATCGTTAATGGGAACATTTGATATCCCAGCCCCGATAAATTATCTAGGTTCTATGCGTGTGGGTAAGTCTATCGCGACGGTTGTCAATAGAACTGATCCTTGGGTCCATCCTACTCATCATGAACCTCATGTGCCCTTATCAGTAGTGGAAGTGACTTATCAAGCTATTGTAAACACCATTGTTGATCATATCTTGACTCCTTCTACAGTCTTGGAGGAGTCGGAAGAAGCTTACCTTCCTGCTTGGGTAGAGAACTCTTCACATTCATATGACTGCTTGGACATGGTTTTACCCTTGGATGAATCCATTTTGGAAGCCATGAGTGAGCGAGATAAGATCTGTGAAGATCTTCACCATAGGTCCTTCTTCCTTTCAAAGCTGAGTAGAATTAAAAGCTAGGAGTTCCATGTGAGACTGGCAGAAGATGTTTATGTACCAATTAATCCTTTGCCTAAGGAGGGAATATTTGCTGAGGGGAATATGAAAAATATCTTTGTGACCATTCCTATCAATATGAGGTAAACCTTGATGTTGTTGAAAACGTGCATATCGGTGCAAACTTCTCTCCGAAGGAGATTGCTATATATACTGCCTTATTTAAGGAGTTTCACAACGTGTTTTTGTAGTCATATGAGGAGATGTCAGGCATTGATCCATCGATTGTTGAAGATGAAATCTGAACCTATCCTAAATCTAAACTGGTTCGACAAAAGCTTAGAACTGTTAACCCGCGTAAGGCGGCAACCGTTAAGGCTAAAGTGGAAAAAATGCTGAAAGATGGGTTCATCTACCCGATTGCTTTGACAGAATGGGTATCCAATCCTGTTCCTGTTGATAAGAAGCAAGGGACGATATGTGTATGTACATATTTTCTTGATTTAAATAAAGGATGTCACAAGGGCAATTACCCCACGCCTTTTATAGATCAAATCATTGATGCTTTTGCGGGGAGTGAAGTTTTTTTCATTTATGGATAGTTTTTCCGGATACAGTCAAATTCAAAACAAGCCGTAAGACCAACACAAAATGACATTTATTTGTCCATTGGGTACCTCTGCATACAAGAAAATGCCCTTTGGTTTGAAAAATGCAGGGGATACTTTTCAGCGAGCAATGAATTTTGCCTTCCACGATATTAAAAACATTGTTGAGTTGTACCTTGATGATGTGCCTGCTCATTCTCGCAAGAGGATCAATCATCCAGCTCACCTTATTTTAATTTTTGAACAATGTAGACATTACAAAATATGCTTGAATCCCCACAAGTGTGTTTTCTACGTCGATTCGGGATGGTTACTTGGGTTCATAGTATCAAACAAAGGTATTCAGGTGTATCCTTTGAAAGTAGAGGCCATTGTAAATCTACCTCCTCCTTGTTCTATAGGCCATTGTAAACTTCAAAGCCTACAAGGAAAATCTAATTTCCTTCGACATTTTATTTATAACTATGCCAATATCACTAAAGGTTTCATGCGCTTGCTGAAATAGGACACTCCATTTGTATGGGATGAAACCACACAACTTGCTTTCAAGGCATTGAAAAAAGCTTTGTTGTCGGCTCCTTTGTTACGTCCACCATATTACTCTAGGTATTTTATATTGTATCTGGCGGCGTCAGAGTCGACCATTGGGGTAGTACTGGTTTAGGAGGATGACAAGCTCCAAGATCATGCTGTCTATTATCTAAGTCGCGCATTAGCTGGCCCTGAGCTTTGATACTCTCACGTCAAGAAGTTAACTTTAGTAGCTGTTTATACTGTGCAGAGGTTATATCACTACATCTTGCTGAGGACCACTATAGTAGTGGCATATATCAATCCATTTGATTATGTTTTGTCTCGACGCATAATCAGGGGCAAATTCAATAAATGGATAGTCATTCTCTAAGAGTTTGACTTGGATTTTTCAGTTTGCCAAATCTAAAAAGTCCTTAGTTTTTGCAGAATTTTCGACGGAAGAGAATGTATTGGTTGAAGAAGACTTATACCTTTGATCCTTGGTATGGAGATATACTTATCTATCTCCAAACTTTAAAGTGTCCTGCATCCTTCTCGAGGGAAGAGCGACGTAAACTGCGTCTACATGTGAAAAACTACCTTATCATCGAGGATACTTTGTACCATAAAGGGGTATATTCTATCTTGCATTGGTGCCTCACCCACAAGGAGGCCAAGTATGTCCTAAATGATTCCCATAGCTTAGCATGCGGGGGTCATTTATTTGGGTTAGAAACAACCCAGAATATTTTACGTGCCGGTTATTTCTGGCCCACGATGAGGACCCCTTGGAGTAATATGTGAGGATTACATATACAACATCGATTGTGTGGAGGCTGTTGTTGGGAAAAATATTGTCTTGAATAATTTACCTAATATTTAATTATCAACCGAGGTTAGTAGTCTTAGAGTTGCTACAAAATATATGCGAAGGTAGAGAGTGTCGTCGTAATAATTTAATAAACCAAAGATCAAAAGACTTTAAGTTGAACTTCTAAGGATCTAATTTAAAAGAAAAGGTAACATCAAACTATTTATAAATGTCTGGATATAAATAGTGTTATGACAATAAACTATTCTATCTAGAGAGATTGATTTTTACTTGAGAGAATGACTATATTAAAAAGGATTTACAATGACCAAATAAAAACTCTACATGCACTAGCTAAATCATTTCAATTCCACTCTCCTTGATTATTCCGAGGGTAGGCATTTATTGTAATAGGAACTGGGGAAGGAGAGGTATTAAAATGGCTCTCAAAAGAAGTAAAAAAGCTAAAGGGAATTAATTCTAGTTTGATCTCTACAAAAATGTGTAAACTGAGAAATGTCCAGTTACAGGAAATAGTAAACATGATTTTTTATACACAAATAACTCCTACTTACAAAATATTATATAGACATAGTTTATGAACAAATAGAAAACTTAGAAGGATGATTTGAGTTCTATCTTATAGATCTTTTTTCACAATTATATAATTTAAAAGAACAAATTATAAACACCTAATCTATTAATGCATGTAATTTAAAACTAAAGGAACAACTTGAATCAAAGGCTCAATTACAGATCAATAAGATGAGTTAATTTACATAATATCATCCCTGTGCATAAGGTAAAAGAAAGAGGAAGGAGAAATGAGTTTTAAGAAGAAGTCTTAAACAATCTTATCTAAAGGTCTTTAAAAGAAAATATAAACATTATCTAACCATTACTATTCAGATAGAATCAGAAAACTAGAAAGATAAACTTTGAAACGAATTAAAAACACACAGGACTGAATGAGCGACTGTATAACAGGTGAAAATGAAGGTCTGTATAAAAGGTGGAACAAACTGTCTGTATGACAGTCTGTTTAAAGAAAATGTTAAAAATTGAAAGAAACAGTAAATTTAAATGCTTTATTGAAGAGCAACTACCCCATGCATGTACTAATGTAATGTAAAATAGGAAGCAAACCTACTTTAATGACTGAATTCCATAGTGATACGACCTAAAATAATTTCATAATTCAAAACAAACTAACATATTCTTAAGCAGATTCATGATAAAAACTGGAATAAGCAAAACTAGATTATTATTAATCAAAGAAATTTAATCTAGAAATCGAAAGACTTTGCAGAAAAACTTGGAAGCTATCTTAAACGCAACCGATTGCTATTTAATAAAAAGAAACTACATGCTCAACATAATTTTAATTTGAAATCTATACTACAAGAAACATGAACAATTATAGAAACAAAACTAAACAACTCATAAACATAATTATAATAATTGCAGAGGAAAGAAATAACAAAACCTACACAAAGATTTAAAGACTCTGTTTGTCGGGGGGCCCTCCCAGCGAACAGAGTTATGCTTCTTCTAATTGAACAAAATCATATACAACACAATAAGACTTTCATTAGAATAAAAGGTGGCGTTACAGAGTTTTTCAAATTGAAATGATAAAAGGCAGAAACTCAGACTCTAGACTCTCAAACTCTAAGAAGCTCTGCCTAAGTCACATGACAACGTCTATATACAGATTGTTCAATGGGGGCGATCAAGTCAACCCTTTAGTGGTCGAATGCTCTTCATGATAAGGAAATCATAATGTCAAATAAGTGCATAACGACTAACAACCAACAGTCCCTCTTTTCTCACAGATCGAGTTCCTTCAGGTGCGCAATGTGGTTCATAACTTCAGTCCGAATCAAAGCCTGCGTCGAGGTGTCATGCAAAAGTACTAGATGGGCACTTCTTCCAAAAGAAGACTAATGTTGATATGCCGGCGCGTGGTGATGACAGTTTCTGGTCGTTTTCATGCTCTTAATACACAGAAACATGCTACCAAAAATGTGCAGTCTATTTGATGATCTGGACAGCAAGCTGGGAACGCTCTCCATATACTCAGCTGAACGCGTGTTTGTTTGTTAGGTCACCAAAAAGACCATATAACCTACAGAGAATAAGACACATGAATTAATATAGAAAATGCACTCCGTATTATGCCAATTTTAACCATTGAAACAATAAAATGATGATAATAAATAGAATTGACATAAATCCTAATTTAGTCATACTTGAAGCTTATAGAGGGAGCTACATTGTGCAAAAGACACAAAAAAGTAGCAAAACATGTGTTAATATGCGAAGTATTGAACCAAAAAATAGTGACAAAATGGGTACCAACAGCTATGAAGCGTTGTCATCCATGTCATCTCTACACCAGGAAAATGCGGTCACATCCTGCTCCATTGTTTCCCATCATCACGGTGGGCCCCTTCACTAAGTGGGGGGTGTATTACGTGATGTGCAACCCAGTTTTGGCTGGGGGGCACAAATATATCATTGTCACTGTTGATTACTTCACCAAGTGGTCAGAGGCAATGGATACCTTCAAAGCTAACGGTGAAACTGCAACTTTCTTCATGTTCAACCAGATCATTACTCACTTCGAAATTCCAAAGGAGATTGTCACTGACCATGGCAGTCATTTCCAGAATAGCATGATGATTGAATTGGCTACTGTGCTAGGGTTCAAGCAAGACCACTCATCTTCCTTCACGGGGTGGAAGCAGCCACTCCAGTTGAGTGTGAAATTCCATCACTTAAAATAGCCATTCACGTACTTCCTGACACTATTGAATTAGAAGAACATGTGCTACATTTGGAAAATCTAGATGAAGAACACAAAGATGCGTTACCAACAAATGAAGCTCATAAAAATAGAGTCAAAAACCAATATGACAAAGTCGTGAAGCCTAGAATTTTTTCTGAAGGGTAGCTTGTCTTGCTCTGGGATCAGGACAAAGGATCCCAAGGGGCAGGAAAATTCAAATCCATGTAGTTAGGTCCCTACATTGTGTCAAAGGTATTAAAGAAAGGAGCATATGAATTAATGAATTTCGATGGAAATAAGCTGCCTGAGCCTAGAAATGGGATCTACCTGAAGAAGTACTACGCCTATGCTTAGTGCTTTTTCTTGTAATTTTATTGTATGTATTTTATGTACAATAATTAGCTGGTTAATGTCTCTTATATCATTTGTTGGTTGTTACTGATGTCAGTTGAGTGGTTCGTAGGTTTTGCGGATTGCGTTAGTCGCCATACTTATAACCTGGCTTCAGCCACATGGGTCATTTATTCACCCTCAGGACAACTAGTTACCTCTGGAGGGGCTTGCTTGGGTCCTGCTACTAATAATGTGGTCGAGTACTTGGGTCGTATTGCCTGGATATGTATCACCCATGTCTACATAAAGTTCTTGAAAATGACTGTAGGCATGATCTTTAAGATCTTCTTTCCTCGTTATCCTATTTCCCTGGTTATCCTTCGACTCCTTGATGGAATTGTAACTTTGTTGCACCTTGGTTTGCTTGTTGAAATACTCAATGTTGTTGTCAATCCCCTACAACCACTTCTTCTTGGATTTGATTCTCCATCCCTCTTCTATATGCCTTGTAGCCTTTAGAATTCTAATATTTAGCTCTTTCTCCTGCTTCAAATGCTTTGTAGACACCTCTTCTACCTCCATTATGCTTTGCAAACCTGATAAATCCCTTTGTAAGTTGATTTTTTGTTTGGTGGGTTCCTCAAAGTCTTCCTTCACCCATTTATTTAAGGTATATTTCACTGCTCTAAGCTCAGATTCCCAAATGTAACTAGGGGATCCAAGGTTTTGGGTGTTCCACTCCCTTTGGATTAGCTCCATAATTTTCACATCATGCGACCAGATCGGGTTGAATCTGAAGGGGATTGGCTTGATATTAGCAGGTGGGGATAAAATCAATGCCAATGGTTTGTGATCTAACACTGTTGATGAGAGAGAAAGAGAGGTAGGAAGGAGATCTTTCTGTAAGAAAGTGGAGCTTACCAGAAATATGTCTAGCCTTGCTGCAATGTTCTCGATTCCGACTCTTCTGTTGCTCCACGTGTACTTCCCATTCCTCAGAGAGATATCCAGCATATCTAGATCCTCCATCTTCTCACCTAAGGGGTCCCTGACCTTTGTGCCTCCTTGATTCTCACACTATGACCTAGTAGTGTTGAAGTCCTCGACAATGATAAGATCTTTTCCACGCATCTCCTCTTTGATATTGTTAAGATCTTCCCAGAATGTTGTCTTGTCCATGTAGTGTGTTGTCATGTATACATTACAGATGTATAGAGGGGTTCAGTTCTCCTCTTCCTGAATTTCTATCAAGATCCAATGATGGATATCCCTGATTGAATTAACGAGGAATTTACTTGAGAATGTGGTGGATATTCCCCCAGATGCTCCTTTAGAACTTATGGCTTTACCTTTGTTGTTTTTCCAGAAGTGACATGAAAGTGCCATGGCCTCCACGTATGGAATTTTCGTCTCTTGGAGCAGCAGTATGTCTGGCTTCTCAGATTTGATTATATCCTTTATTGCTTCTACCTTATTTAAGCCTCCCAGACCCCTATAGATCCAAGAGACGGTTTTCAACATTTCTTACTTGCTTGAGATCCTGCTCAGGATCTGTCGTGTGTTCTTGCCCCTCCCTGATTTTTGGATTTCTAAAGAAGCTTCATTTGCTCAAGAATTCTTTGCCTCCCTAAATCTATCTCTCTTTTCACTTATTGCTCTCTTAGTTGTCTTTGCGACTTCCTTTGTCTTGTGGTTGGCTGCGAAGCTACCTCTTGCGTTTCCTGTGATCCCTATGAAGGTGATCTCTATAGGGAGTATCCTTACAGCGTGACTCTGTTGTTTTTAACTATATATTCCCAGGTTCCCCCTAGTGTTGTGGACCCTTCTGGAGCCTTTTCACTTCTTTTGTTTCTGGGAGACATGGGAGGGATACTCGTGGTTGCATGGGTTTCCTCTTCTCTACTTCAACTGTTACCATTTCCTAAGGGGGAATTTCACCTTCTTCCATAAGCAATGCCTCGTATTGGTTGTTGATCGAGATTTTTTCTCCTTCTTTGGGATTTTCGTTACTGCTCTTTTGCTGCACCTCACTTGCTACTGGGGGAGTTTTTCTTCCCCTTTTTGATTGCTTCCAGCCTTCCTCTTTATTTTTTCCCAAGGTCTCTTGAGCCACCTTAGGACAGTTTTTAACAAAGTGGCCATACTCATGGCACTTCTTGCACTTAAATGGTAGCTGCTCGTAGTCAACTTTTTGCATGTGTTCCCATCCGTCCATGAGTAAGTTTATTACCTTTGGCAGGCCTTTCTCGAGATCTACTTCAACGTAGATCCTTGCACAAGAAAACAAGGAGCCCTTTGGTTCCGCTTTGTCAATGTAGTTGCCGAGAGAGTTTCGTATTGCTTGTAGCATTTCGTCAATCTAGCAGTGCAGGGGCAAACGAACCTAGACTGGGACTGCAGAAGGCATGTCCTTTTTTGGGTCGAATGATAGGCTCCATCGATTTAGATACAAACCACGCGGACCCATGAAATATGGGTTGTTAGCACTCAGAATGTATCCAGGTTGTAAAAAGTAAATCCCAAGGTAACAACAAAAACCACTTTAGAAACAAACTGACTTTTCTTTCCAGAGAGGGATCTCTCAATTACAGATTTAACAAGGCCAGATATAAATCAACACTCAAAGATTATATAAATATTTGAAACGTTACACATGACCATTGGGCAATGGAGTCACACATACATAAAGATATTACAAAGACATATGCATGAGATTTTATCAAAGGCAAGATAACCATTCAATCACAGTCATTCATTTAATTTCAGGTGGGGCAGAAGAGATAATGAACAGTCCATCAATACAGAGCATCAAAAGATGAGTTCTATATCAACTTTAGTAGAAACATTCATAGAATATCTGAGACAACGATCAGAGCATAAATAATGAGAATTCCAACCATTCAACACTATGTTCCATATATGAAGAAAACAAAATGGAGTGAAACACTGGAAAAACAATCACAAAGGAAGGGAAAAATAGACTGCAATGTAAACAACACGAGAATATATGATAACCACATGCATTCAGCTTTGTTATTCAAAAATATATGTCTTCACAAAAACATTCAACAACAGGATGGGTTCCAACCCCCATCACATAAAGTAAATGCAATTATATACATAAAATAATTTCTTCTTCCAAGAAGATTTATAACTAAATAACCCGCTTAATCAAAGTCTTGTAACTATATTCCTAACTCCTAGGTATAAACTACTTGCTTCGATCCTAACAGATTATTAAATTAAAATCAACTCGGTGACAAGTCCCGTCTAAGCAGCTCCTCAGCGTGCAACACCTGTTTTTATGAATGAAGGATGTATTTTGTTTTTTTGAATCTTTCTATAGCTCTCCATTGCTCCGCACTTGGAATATCATATTCAACCATCTCCCAAATAGACACCTCCAGCTCCATGTAGGCTTCATAAGACACTTTAGACAACCCTCCCCTGATGATCAGGAACTTTTGCAATATCTCAAAATCTTCGGTCAGCTTATCCACGATGACTTTCCCTGTCAGCCCCTTTTCCAGATCGTAAAATTTAGAATGATCCATATGGCTTCATACCAGCAAACTGTGATAATGCTCTTGAGAAAACATTCGTCCCTTCTCGTCCCAAAAGGAAGGAAGGCCATCTTCAAATAATTCTTTAAAAGCCTGCTTGAAGTCATTAACCTGTGAGATCATTTCATCAGCTTTGTCTTGTACTGTCTTCATTAGATGATGTTTATGAATAAACCTTTTGGCCCACAGTACCATTGCTACTCTGTCTTTTACTCCTATATCATGCAATTTTTGGTAAGTCAATGAATTTAATAAATTTAGCGCATTCTGAGCTATGCCAAGGGGTTTCCTCTCCATAGTTTCATTTACTAACTTCAGTCTTTGATTGGCCAGATTGATCAATATGCTTTGATCATCAATGAAGTTCAAATACTGCCTGAACTTAGTAATTTCTACGGATAATGTATCCCAAATTATGTGCTTTTCTCCTTGGAGAGGCCCCTTTCCTATGTTGCTTTCTTTCAATTCATTAAATTTCTTTTGTAGCTGACTTTTATCTTGCAATATCCTATTCTTATTTTCAGTCACTTTGGCTAGCTCAGATTTGACTTTTTCATTTTCCACCTTTAATTCTCTTATTTCTTCATCTTTCAGGCTGACTTGGGACATGGGCACTAGTAGGTCATCTGTAGAGAAATCATTTAATGGTTTTTCAATGTTCACAATAGACAAGTCTTCATCAGTGGGAGTTTGGCTCATTAATTCTTCCATGATCTCTTTTTCTTCATTTTGATCATTTTTCAGCTGTGAGATTTGTGCTAGTAACTCGTTCCGTTCTGCTTGCCACTTATCCCTTTCTTCTTGTAATTTTATAGTCTTTCCTTTATATTCCATTATATCCTGATGAATCCTGTCCTTTTCCTCTTGTAATGCTAATAATTCGGATGATTGAACATGTTCTGTACTTGGGATCTTCAGCCTTTTCTTCAATACTTGGAGGGCATTGTCTTTTTCTTCTAGGAGTCTTTTGATTGCTTGGGTGTTACCTTTTTCATTTCCTGAGCTTATGATGTCTGCTTGTAGCTTTTTTATTTGAATGGAATTAGCCTTATTTTCAACTTTCTCATGTTTTAATTGAACTTCCAATTTGTCTACCAAAACTTGTAATTTATTAACTCTCATCATAGCATGCAATAAATCAGAATAAATAATGTCTCCCGTTTGTTTATGTAGCTGTATTTTATTTGGTACACTAATCTTGTCTAATCTCACTTCCATTTCTGACATCTTCTTATCACTTACCATGGCCAATTTAAAAGTATTTCTTTCTACGTCCCTGGTAGAAATCAAGGAAGTTTTTGGATTATTTAAACTCCTCACCCGCAGGAGTAGGTTCCTTATCTCTTCTAGGGATTGCTTTTGCTTCTCCACATAACTAGTCATGAGCTCTTCTTTAGACTTGAAAACTGGGCATGATTATGAATTATCCACACCTTTAGAAGAAAACTGACTCACTTGTACAAATTTTGTAGGGACCAAAACAACTCTTTTTAAATCATCTGAAATGACTTCACTTAAAGCTTTATCATCTTGAAACAACTTGGCCTTTTTATGTGAAACATCCTCATCTATCTGCATACTTTCAACTCTAGAAAGACTTATTTTAACCAAAATATTAGAAACATCTATCACTTGAGAGACTGCAACTGATATACTGCTTGTATTTTCATCAGATCCTGGAATTTCCATAAAGTGAAGAAAATTGGCGGCTTCATTCAGACCTTCAACAACTTGGTGGTCAAATGGCTTATTTTTGTTAGCTTGTTTTCTCAAGGAATTTATATGGTAGGGGTCATAATTCACCCTTTTCTCCCTTTGAAAATCCATGCTTTCCAACAATTTCTCTATGAACACCAGAGCACCTTTATTTTTAAAAATAAAAGAGCCAACTTTAAGAGGGAACTTGATATTGGAAGATTTCTTAAAAGCTCCAAAGTGTTCTTCTTTAGCATGCACTCTCTGTCTCATATATTCCAATGAAAAAACTCTGGGAGTAAGAAAAGCAGGTAGCCTATAAGGCTCTCCAGTAAAACCATATATTCTCAAAACGGTGAAATCCTTGTACAAAAACCAATCTCCGACCCTATCCTCAGGTGAGGACTACATCATGATTTTCATTTCTTCTAATACTCGGGGTAACACTTCGTCAAACAACATCTTGTATATTTCTGACATGATAGAATTTGCAAATTCAAACATGTTGATTTGCTTGGGCAAATCTGAAGAAAATATGGTACTTAAAAACTGCAATTCGGTGACATTCGAACATTGCAACATGTTCAACAAATAAGTTTGAAACTTGAAAAACCTGACTTTTGGAAACTCACTCAAATGGAGATGTATAGCTTCTGCGAAATACTCGTCTAAATTGAAGACATGAACTGACTGAGACTCAGAACTCATCGAACTCATTTTTAATAGGAAGCCCAAAATGACTTCATTGACATTACAATCATCATCTAAACCCAAGACTTGACAGACTAAGGACACAACTAATTGAACATCATCTCTAAAAATGTGAACATGGTATGGCAGGAAAATACCATCTAGTGACTGACCCTCGTTCAAGATGTTGGACAGGAATTTGCAGCAGACCTTAGTTTCACAATTTTTGTACACTTTAGCTAAAATGGACTCGTTTATAGGCTCATGACTATCGGGATAATTGGCAGGCAAATTCAGGTTTCCACGGATGAACTTGGCATCAATTTTACACAGTATCCTAGACATATAATGACTTACAATAACTCTCTGAGAAGAAGAATAGTTAACTGCACACCACTCGGCAAACTCGGGAAAATGCAGGGTCTGCTCAACAACGAAATGGTATAAAAACGATTTACAAGCATTTAGAATATCATTACCCTGTGAATTGTATTGCCATAATTTCTCTTTGCTGACTAATACACTTCCCACAGACAAGAAAGGATCACATACCCCTCTATCCCTGTCAACCATGTATTCTTCTCTCTCGTCAAGAATACGGTTAAACCCTTGCAAATCTTTCCCTTTATCCATAATACAGACAACAATGGTAATTCAGCGGATGAATTTCAAGTATTCGGGACTTACCTGTTACTATGGCCGCATATATCCAAGGTTGACTGTCAAAAGGGTGGCGAGCAAGAAATCCTTTTCATTCGTCCGACGCAAATAAAAAATAGTTCTTCAACAAGTCAAATTTACTTATATAGGAGCCCACTCTGGAGGCCCCCCTTCAGCGGTTTCCACCAAACTGCTTTTGCCCGCGGAAAGCACCACAATATGCCGCGTGTACCGTGGTTTCCACTCCGCTACCACTTTTTGTTTCCAACCACCGCGCAACTTCCCGCTCCGGATCCGTCAATGACCGTCGATGTAATTTCCCTTTATTTCCTAGCTATCAGATGAGGCTATACATACCCTATTCCGCCGAGCTTCTTCGTTTTATCAAATGTGCAAGTCTACGAGGCGGGGTTCACAATGACCGTAGATTTCATCGAACTGGATCTGTGACCGTTGATCTTCATATCTCATCGAACACCCCGTATGTCCTTATCCTTCTTGCATCTTCATAAAGTGGACACATTATAAGCTGTCGATCTCCATTTCCTCGCTTTGCACTATTGGATCCCGTGATAATTCATCGCTTACTCGCCCTTTGTTATACTTTTATACCATAACATTTAACCAAAGTTTTCAAACAACCATTATTTCTTCTTTATCACGGTACTTCGACCCTATGCTAGGCAGAAGTGTTAACAACTGGCTCCATCTGGGGATGATATCCTCCCCGTGAGCTATCAAAGAACTCGTAGACCAGGTGCCTGTCTTTGATCTTTCATAATAACTTCTAGAAAACTTGTCTTTCATTTTTTGTAGATATATTATTTTTACATTTTTAGAAAGGAATGGCATGCGTTCTAAATCTTAGGGCCTTCACCGCGGGCTTCAAACACCTTCGGCCTACCCTCCGTGTTGACTTGTAAAGAAAAATAAATATTTACAGGCTATAATGCAAGTTTTACCCTCCTCTTTAGGACATGTAATGTTTCAGATACCTCCCATTGACAGGGTTACTATCCAGAGGAACCCCATTCAGATATTCTAGCAGAAATGCGTTTTGTCCTCTGTATCCAGCAACAACATAAGGACCTACCCACATATGATCAAATTTTCCATGTTTGTCTTCTTTAGGAGCATCCCACTTCAAGACCAAATCATCAATCTGAAACTGTTCTTCTTTAATTCTTCTATCAAAAGTATTCTTCATTTTTTCTTGATGTAACTGCACCTTGTCATAAGCCTTATCCTTCGCTCTTCTAGCTCAATGATCTGATTTATCCTTCTTTTCATGTGATTCAGTTCTTCTTGCTGGTCTTGGAAATATCTCATAACTGGAACACCTAACGACGCTGGAAAAACAACTTCAGTTCCATACACCAGTTGGAATAGAGACATGCCAATTGCCCTTTTGGTACTAATCCTGTCAGCCCATAGAGCATGTTTGAGCTTGGTGTGCCATGACTTTTTATTATCTTCCAACAACTTCCTGATGATCCTTACTAAGCTTTTATTTGAAGATTCAGCTAACCCATTTCCCTACGGATAATAGGCAGTTGAATGATTGAGACTTATATGATATTTGTGACAGAAATCAATCATTTTCTTGGATTTAAAAGAAGCTGCATTGTCTGTTACTATTCTTTTGGGGCACCCGAATCGAGCCAATATGTTTTCCTCAAGAAAATCCATGATTATAGTTTCAGTGGCTCTTCTGGTGGGAATCGCTTCAATCCATTTTGTAAAATAATCCGTAGCCATCAAAATCCATTTGTGTTGTCCTGATGAATTGGGGTTGATTTCGCCAATAAAATCCAAACCCCACTGTTGGAAAGGAACTTCTATCGTTATTGGATTTAAAGGAAGAGGAAGTGCTTTTCTCTTACCATAAAAAATATGGCATTGATGACACCTACTGGTTTCTTTATACACATCTGAAAATAATGTAGGCCAATAAAAACCTGCTCTTAGAATTTTATTTGCAGTTACCTTCCAAGAATGATGTCCTCCACAATCTCCCTTATGAAATTGTTTGATTGTTTGTTGAGCTTCATTTTCTAAAAGACAATTTAGTAACACTCCCTCGGGGTCTTTCCAATAAAGATACTGATTTATAATACAAAACTTGGCAACTTTCAATTTTATGGATCTTGCCCTTGACTTACTCAATCCAACTGGTGCTTGTAAATTTCGAAGGATGTAAACAATATCGGAATACCATGGAGATGCTACAAAATCAGCCATTACTTCCACTTCTGTATCTAACTGATTAAACTGGTGAGATAGGAAATTAATTTGTAAAGCATCACAATTTGAATTTGCCATCATCTTTGCTAATCCTTGTCCCTTAACCAGCTTAGTAGGATTTATTTCTATATCGTACTCTAGTAATGTAGCTATCCATTTTGCCCTTCTGCTTTCTGGATCTGGTTGTGTCAAAATTCCTTTCAGAGCAGCAGTCGAAACATGTGCGATTATATGTGAATGTAGAATATATACTCTGAAATATTTCAATGCTTTGACTAGAGCATATGCCTATTTCTCCATGATGTCATATTTTAATTCTCCATCCCTCAACATTTTGCTAAAGAATGCTATGGGCTGTTCCAAATTCTCATCATTCCTCTGCAATAAAACTGCTGCTATGATATACTCTGAAGCATATGAAAATACTGAGAAATCTTTGGCAAAATCTGGACTCACCAACACAGGAGCATTTGATATTGCTTTTTTGATTTCCCAAAAGACTTTCTAGCTTCCACATTCCATTTTATCTCATGACCCTTCTTCAACATATTTGTGATATTCATCAAGATTTCAGCGAAACTTGGCACAAACCTTCTTAAAAAATTCACCTGCCCCAAAAATGATTGTATCTCTTTCTTACTCCTTGGTTCACCTACTTTCAAAATTGCACTCACTCTCTCAGGATCAATTTTTATTCCATCTTTAGATATTATATGGCCCAACAACTTTCCTTCTTCCAATGCGAAATTGGACTTCTTTGGATTTAATGATATACCAAATTTCCTACATTTCATGAAAACTTTCTCTAAATGATGCAGATGTTCTCTATCAGATTTTGAATAGACTGTGATGTCATCCATGTAGATTACCACAAAATTCCCAATTTCTCCTGCAAAAGCAATGTCCATAGCTCGCTGGAAAGTAGCTCCTGCATTCATTAGGCCAAAAGGCATCTTTGCATACATAAAAGTGCCCCAAGGTGTAGTAAATGCAGTTTTTTCTTGATCTTCAGGTAATACTTTGATTTGATTATAGCCAGAAAAACCGTCCAACATTGAAATTCTCTCAGCTCCAACCACTTTCTGCAATATATGGTCCATCTTTGGCAAAGGATAATTGTCTTTCATAGAAACTTTATTTAAATTCCAGAAATCTATACACAGTCTTATTTCTTCGTTCTTCTTTCTAACAGGAACCAAATTTGCAACCCACTTTGAAAATCTTAGAGCTACAATGATCTTGGCATCAAATAACTTTTTAATTTCCTTCTCAATGATGGGAAGCAACTTAGGGTTTATCCTTCTGAGTTTCTATTTGAAAGGCTTCTCCCCAGGCTTTATAGGAATAGTATGATGTATGATAGATGTATCATACTCCTTAAGCTCTTCATAACTCCAAGCAAATACATCTGTATATTTTTTCATTAATTTCACATATTCTTCCTTTTCTTTTTTAGGCAAACTCTTGGATAATTTTATAATCTTAGGATTTCTTTAGTGCCAATATTCCTGTCTTCAACAGCATTCTCAACAGGTTTTACTTTAGGATTCTTAGCAACATCATTCTGATCAAAAAGTTTTTCCAAAGGGATCAAACCTCTTGGTATGAAATTATTTTTTAACTGAATAATATCCTTTCCTCCCAAGGTTCTCTTTAGTTTTTCAGCGCCCTGTTTTTCTTTCTCAAGTTCTTCATCACCCTGAAAGGTCTCATCATCATTATTTTCGGTGTCAATATGAGTATTTACAAATTCTCCTAATAGTTCTAAAAATCTTCTGATCTGCATGTTGTCTTCGAAGACTTGCCAATATTTAGAATTATCGGGAATGGACGGTCTATTCACAATTTCCACCTGGTATTCCCTCTGACCAGCAACAGGGGTTTTAAATTTTCCAGCAGCCACTGCTAAAGAATCTGCCACAATATTTTCATGTCTGGACACTACCTGAATCGTGTGCTCTGTAAAAAAGTTACCAATCATATCCCACACTTCGTTCCTATAAGCTCTCATCCGGGGATGCCTGGTTTGATAACTGTCATTCACTTGGTATATCACCAATTCTGCATCTCCTAAAAAATTTATCCTTTGCGCTCCCAAATCTTTGAAAACATGCAACCCCAACAATAAAGCCTCATATTCTGCTACATTATTGGTGCATTCAAATTATGATAAAGCTTTGAAATCCTGAATGGGAGAGATTATATACACACCAGCCCCGACACATATTTTTGCAGCAGATCCATCAAAGTACATAGTCCACAAGCCTTTCCTTTTTTGTTTTGACTCCAAAGCATCTTGGTCCATCATCTCTTCTTTCTTATTTTCTTCAGACTTCTCCTGCAACATGGCTTCTAACTCACATGGGACAGTATCATTAAAGAGAATAGAAGACCCCAAATCAGTATCAACATCATATATATGATGAACTTCAGGTTTATCTTGACTACTTACTACATAGGGAGTTCTTTTTTCACTATACAACCTTCTGCTCCCATCTTGAACATGAATCGTAGCATATGACATATCCATTTGTAAACTTCCTTTCAACTTTGAAGTCCAAGATCTTGACAACAATACCCCAAACTTAGGCAGAATATCTGCTACTACTACATCCATGACTATAGTTTTAGATGGTAATTTATTCAGAGTCACCACCATATCTTTGATCAAACCAAGGCATTTTACTCTTCTAGAGTCGAAAGAATACAAATCTTTATAAGGTCTTGTCACTTCCAGTCCCAAACTTTCAACTACTCCCTTCGGCATTAAATTATGTGATGCTCCTGAGTCTAGCATAGTATTGTGGACTACCATATCATGCACATTCAAACTCAAATAGAAAGGAGGGACTTCTTCATTTTCTAAATTCTCAACCTTTGACCCAAATGAAATAGTAGGATTATCATCATTCAACTCTAAAATATCATTTTGCGATTCTCCTTAACCTTTGACCATTTTTGTTATAGTGTCTCTATATTCATTGTTTCTCAACAACTCGTTAAATGGAACAGAAATTTTTAACTTTGAAATCTCATTTTGCAAATTAAATCCAGAACCAACTTTCTCTACATCAATCGGGGCCACTTGCTTCATTCTTTTGTCCCTTTGTATCTCATTTTCAACTTCTTTGTTTACAAGAGACTCTTTTTGAATTTTTTTTCCCTTTTCTACATTTAGGGAACTCGTGGAAGGTTGATTTGGATTTGTCTTCCCCTTATTTATGAAAACATCCCTGTTTCTCAATCTGATTTTCCTCTGCACATCATCCATGGCATGTAAGTAACCCCTTTGATACTGCTCTGTCTCCCTTTCAAATTCTTCATTTCCACCTTCTTGTTCAAACATGTTATGTTCTTCTTCAGTAAGATATATCTCTGAATCTAGTTCTCCAAAAAAATGAATTTCATTTTCAGTAGGGTCCTCTTCATCAGCAACATAATTCTTAGGGAACGGTGGTCGAATTTGCTGTTCTTCTTGATTTCTTGGGTTTCTTATGTCTCTCTGCCTATTTTGTGGAAGAACAGGGGGATTTGGTCTTCTAAAATTGGGGTTCTTGATTTGAGGGTCAGCTTGTTCTCTGTTGAATCCCCTATTATCCATAGTTAATCTGTCCATCAACTTTTCCATCGTCTTCAACATCATTTCAAATTTGATATCATTATTAGAAGAAGAAGCAGAAGGCAAATTTTCTTCCTTTTTCCTCCTATCAATATCTCTATGTTTCATTTTTCCACTTGCTATCATATTTGCTTCCACTTCTAGAGCATCTATAAACATTGCAGCAAGAGTCGCTGACTTTCTCTCCCTTAATGAAAATGCAAAATCGTTATCAAAGGCTCCAACATAGTGTAGTTTAGCAGCGGCTGTAGAAGGTTTAATGTCTTCCGGAATAGAATTATAAACCCTCATGAACCTGCTTGAAAATTCATGGACAGATTCGAAACCTCCTTTTTTGAGACTATTATACTGAGACAAGAGCTGTAAAGGATTCTGTTTATCATCCCACCTATCTAAAAATGCATTCTAGAAATCCTGAAAATTCATTATAGACCCATCTGGAAAATCTTTAAACCATTTCTTTGTCTCTCCTGATAAACTTTGAGCAAATAACTGCATTTTAACATCTGGATAATCAACTTCTTCTAAGTCGACGAAATCTTCAAACTTGGCAACATGTTGCTTTGCGGTTATGTCACCTTCTCCGTCAAATACAGAAATTCTTTGGGAATAATTCTGAGGAAGATCATGTAATAAAATAGGCAAACGCAGAGGAGCAAATCTGGCCACCATTGGTCTAGGTGGGTTCAAAGGAACTGAAGACCTTTGAGTATTTTGCACAACAAATGTTTCAACTTTTGTAGTCTGTTGTAAATCTCTCCAAAGGGAATCCAGCAAATAAGATTCTAATCTACAGGAATTAAACTCAGTGTTCTTAAGATCAGACTCAGACTTGGTTTTCAACAAACTCCTTCCAACATTAACTTCCCATTCTGGATCAATAGGAGAATCTTGAGAAGATGATGCACCAAACAAAGGAAAACCTAATTTTTCTTTATCTTTTCTCTTAAATAACTTTTTCGAATCTTCCAAAATTTTTAAGACTTCGGTATCGGAATTACCTCGTGTGTGTCTTTTCGAAGCCAGAATGACTCCTTAAGATTTGAAAAAAGTTTTACAATGGAGTTGCCAGGGCAAATATACAACCTTTTTTTACTGATAAAAATTCCTGTTTTCCCACAGAAATCTTTATTCAAGCTTTGTCGTTCTTCCCAGGGCAGATGTGCACTTTCGTTCCCCGGCAACGGCGCCAATTTGTTAGCACTCAGAATGTACCCAGGTTGTAAAAGGTAAATCCCAAGGTAACAGCAAAAACCACTTTAGAAAGAAACTGGTTTTTCTTTCCAGAGAGGGATCTCTCAAATACAGATTTAACAAGTCTAGATATAAATCAACACTCAAAGATTATATAAATGGTTGAAACGTTACACATGACCATTGGGAAATGGAGTCACACATACATAAAGATATTACAAAGACATATGCATGAGATTTTATCAAAGGTAAGATAACCATTCAATCACAATCATT
>LPNX011023349.1:117216-127909 GCA_001517045.1 Pseudotsuga menziesii | reverse complement strand
GGGGGGGGGGGCGGTTCACTCTCGCGTGGAGGTCGGATCATCCCCTCATGCATCTGGTCTTCACCTCCACCACCATCTTCAGCGTGGTCTGTTTTTCCTGCTCGCGCGCAGAGGTCGTGGTCTGTTCTTCCTCACGCACAGGAATTTCTGTGTGGATTTCCTCACGCTGAGAGAGGATGAAATCATGGCTGTCACTCAGGATTTTTGGGTGCAAGAGCCATTCCCACACTCAGGGACTGTGTAAGTTTCCTTACTAAATTGCGGCCATGCATTTGTTTCCTCTGTGTGATGCGGTTCGGTGCAAGTTGCACTCACGCACAGACTGTTTGGGTTGTTTTCCCATGTTGTGAGCCGTGCTCACTATTTGTGTTTTGGGGTTGTTGTCTCCCCCATGTGTTTTGTTGGCTGTGGTGTCCAATTTCATTTTGTACCACTGGGGATTGCCAATCCATTGGATGTGTTCTTTTCTGTCCACGCTGGGAGTTGTTCTTCTCCTTTGTTGGGACTGTGTGAGTTGCCAGTCGTCACCTGGAGGAATTGAGGATGTTGTTGGTTGAGTTTTCCCTGTTTGGGACCGTGGAATGCTGTTATCATTTCATTGTGTGTTTGTGGCTGCTGAGGTACCCTGATTTGGGTTGCAGCTAAGTTGTTTTGGCCACGTTAGGGCCAAAACCAACTCTGAGTTGCCTTGTAGGCTGGAGCTGTGTCTCACCTTTCGTTTGGGGATCATGCCCGGTTGTTTTCTTCTTCACAGGGCTATGAAGGGATTGTTTTGATGCTGGTATGCAGTGGTTGTTCCCTTGGGATTTGCCAGCTTGGCCAATCTGTGAAGGCCTGTTAAACCCAGCTGTGCCTGGTTTGCTATTTGTGTCCCCTTGGCTATGTGTAAGCCTGCAATTGACCCTTATTCCAGAGGAATCATGCCCAGCTCGGGGGTGGCAGCGTTGCTGAGAGATTGAGGAGCACACTGGCCTATGGTTGGGTGGAACGTTGCAGCGACGTAGCTGGTTGCGGGGTGAATTCTTCATCAAAAGATAAGTGCTGCTGGCTACTTCATCTTTGCAAATTATGTTGATGACAAATGAATTATAATGAACATGATTAATGCTGGAATGTATGTTTGTTTCCGCTGTATAATTAAAGGATTATGCATCTGTTCATTCTTGTATGTTTGGCATTCCTGTTATGATGCTTGTTTAAGATCCCAATTTCAGCATTTGATTTTTGTTTATGGTCATGGGCGGTTTGCCCGGCTGTATCTGGGGTTCGTCGCGTCCTCTTCGCCGGTCTGAGGGATGGGGATGTGACACCACATTATGGTGCTTCCATGCCACCCTATATGGGTCAAATAGGAGGAGGTTACTATGGCCATGGCCATGGTGGTTACAGTCATCAGTCCTATATGAATCAAAATTATCAGGGAGCACCTCTTAGAACTGCTCAACCTAGGCTCCCTTTCCTCGCAACGTTAAATTTTCCTAACTTGTCGAGACTAATGAATGATCCGGTATCTTATGACCCGGCTTGGCCGGCTGTCCCTAATAAGCTTCCCTCAGAAATTCCCAAGTTCGAGGGCAAACCAAGAGAATATATGAGTGAACATGTTACTACATTTCACCTATGGTGGTCTTCTAATTCCTTACATGAAGATTCGATCTGTTTAAGACTATTTCAACGCACCCTCACCGGGCTTGCTGCAAAATGGTACATAGAGCTACCTAGGGGGACATTCACTTTATTCGATGACCTAGCTATGACTTTTCTCAACCACTTCCAGCTACCAGTGCGTTACGACGTTGGTACTGAACTCTTATTGACATTCCGGCAAGATAAAGCCACGCATATCTCGGACCATATCCAAGAGTGTTATAGATGGAAGAGATTGATTAAAGCTTTCATACCACCGGATTTTCTCCTCAAGTGGTTCCTTAAATCGTTACTACCTTATATAGCGAAGGATGTTTCTACATCCGAAGTTTAGAACGAGGAACAAGCCATTTTTAGGGCACAGGAATTGGACTTGATTTATGCTCAATCCAGTTAGTTATATGAGATCATTCCTAATGCTCCGCATTCTAGTTTCGACCCTAAGGTCAAACCTGGACCACATGCCGATGGCATTGTTGGTTGTACGAGTACCAAACCTGTGGATTCGGTTGTGAAAAAGGTTAGTCAATTATCTATCAACCAATCTGCCTTGGGACAAGCCTTGGCTTCGTCTCAACCCACCCAAATGACGAGTGTGCTTGTAGTACAATCGTCGGACCAGAAGGGTAACCAACAACCTAGAAGGAATAAAAAGAAGGGTAAAAATAATCGTAAGGGTGGGAATAGGAATGAAAATGCCAACTCTAATGACAAGAATGCTTGAAATGCTGGGGGGTACAAGCAACCTAAACATAAGGTTAAGTTTTCTTGCAAGTTATGTAAGGATGATCACCTCACTCACTTGTGCCCTCGGATAGAAGAAGCCTCGAGATTCATAGCGCAGGGTCCAGCTGTGCTAACCAACCCTTTACCTCGTAATCAAAACATGAACTCAAGGACCCATGATCAGTCTGGTGAGAATCAAGATCTACCGAAGGCTTGCAGTGGTCATGGTTGAATCAATATGGTGCGTGCTGCTAAATTTGTGACTCGTGCGAAGGACTATGGTTCGTCACAACAAGACCTTGGAAAGGAACCTGCTCCACCCGAGAGCCCTTTGCGTATTGAAAAACCTGTGGATAAACCTGAAGTTGCTCCTCGCAGTCCTAAGGGAGTCCTTAAGCATTCGGGGCACAATCCTAATTCCTGAGCTGCCCAGAACTATTCTGTTGTTGAGGATTTGGGACACACTCTTTGTGCGATGTCTACACTCGAAGTACTTCAGAGTTGTCCTTCGCAAAGGAAATCTTTGCTTTCTGCCCTTGGTGTTCATGATGATAATTCTTCCTCTGTCATCAAATTTGAAACTACAGGACTTCAGCCTCGCTTGCCTTACTATGTGTCTCTCTTGATTCACATAGAATGTCTTAACATGACCCTCAAACGCACTGTGATTGACGAAGGCGTTGCTGCTTCTGTAATGTCTTTGGCATGTTGGAAGGGTTTGGGTTCCCTTGAGTTGTCTAAATCCGCTACCATGTTGACTGCTTTTGATGGTAGATCATTTTGACTGCATGGAATTCTTCCTTCTCTTAAAGTCTGTTTGGGAGGGAAGATCGTTGCGATAGAGGTTGAGGTGGTTGATGCACCCCTTGACTACATTTTGTTGCTGGGAAGGAATTGAATGTACAGTATGCAAGCCATAGCTTCTTCTCTATTTCGAGTGGCATGCTTTCCGTTTAATGGGAAGATAGTTACGATTGATCAAACGTCATTCAAGAATCCACCTGTTACCACATCTTTGGGAGCTTCTATCCCGATTGTCCAGCACTCTCAGCCGACAACTGGGAGTGTGGGTGTTGGCATGTATCCATCCCTCATGGGAAGCTTTAGTTGTGTTGCACCCATCCTTATGATAAGATCTAGTTCCAGTGAGGCTTCGTCATCTGTAAGATTGGTGTCTTTTCGCACAAACCATATGGAGGACCCTTGGATTCTTCCTACACCGAATCCTTCTTGTGAGCTCATCGAAACGAACACACCGTTGCCTGCAACTATCATAGCATATCAAGCTAATCTTGGATCTATTGCAGAGCCTAGTTCTTCCTCTTTGCGGACAGAGGAGGAGGACCCTTATGTACTGTCGGCATGGGCAGTGCACTCTTCTCACACACATGACTGCCTTGATAGTGTTTTTCCTTCAGATGAGGCTATTATTGAGGCTATGTCTAGGGTTGAGCCACGTTGGGAAGAGTTGCATCATAGATCTTATTTTCTTCCCGAGCTTGACCGTTTGGAGTGTGAAGACTATAGGGAGATTCTTAGTGAGAGAATTGGTATTTCCACAGTTCCGTTAAGCTCTCCTGGTCTGATGGCTGATGGAAATATGACAAATATATCTCCTACCATTCCTATCAATATCTCTCGCGATCTTGGCAAGGTTGAGAATGTCTATATTGGGGCAGAATGTTCCCATGCTGAGATTCAAGAGTATACCAAGTTGTTCAAAGAATTTCATGATGAATTCGCTTGGTCATATGAGGAAATGCTAGGTATCGACCCTCGCATTGTTGAGCAGGAGATTAAAACTTATCCCAATGCTAAGCCTGTTCGACAACGCTTGCGTGCGGTGAATCCTAGGAAAGCACCCGCGATTAAGGCTGAGATGGAAAAATTGTTGAATGTCGGTTTTATCTATCCCATTCCCTTAACAAAGTGGGTTTCAAACCCAATTCCGGTTGATAAGAAGCAAAGAATGATCCGCATATGCACTGATTTCAGTGACTTGAATTGTGCCTGTCCTAAAGATAATTTTCCCACACCATTTATCGATCAAATTTTGGATGAGTGTGCGGGAAGTGAGGTATTTTCTTTTATGGACGGCTTTTTCGGATACAATCAGATACATATTAAACCTGAGGACCAACATAAGACTGCTTTCATTTGTCCTTGGGGTACCTTTGCATATCGGAAGATGCCCTTCGGCCTTAAAAACTTCGGAGCCACTTTTCAGCGGGCTATGACCTTGATATTCCATGATCTCAAATCGATTATTGAAGTCTTTTTGGATGACCTTGCTACTTATTCTCGCATGAGAATGTGTCATTCTTACCATTTGAGATTAGTATTCTAAAGGTGCCACCATTATTTGGTAAGGTTAAATCCTCACAAATGCATCTTTTGTGTGAACTCTGGTCACTTATTAGGGTTCATTGTCTCCAAGGAGGGTATAAGAGTTGACCCCTTAAAGGTTGAGGCAATACTTCAATTGTCTCCCTCGAAAAACATTAGACATCTTCAATGTTTGCAAGGCATGACAAACTTCTTATGGAGATTCGTCGTGAATTTTGCCAATTTGACTAGAGGCTTTATGCGTCTTTTGAAGAAGGACACTACCTTTTGCTGGGATGAGCAAGCCCAAGAGTCCTTTGATGCGCTTAAGCGAGCCCTAGCATCGGCCCTGGTGATTAGTCCACCCGACTATAGTCGTGACTTTCTACTTTATGTGGCCGCATCTATGGAGACGATTGGTATGGTTTTGGTTCAAGAGGATGAGGAGCTCCAAGAGCATGTCATATATTATTTGAGCTGGAACCTTATCGATGTGGAGATTCGTTATTCCCATGTGGAGAAGCTTGCCCTAGCTACTGTCGATGCGGTTCAAAGATTGAGACACTATATTCTCCTTCGCCAGACCTTGGTGGTTGCCCATGTCAATCCGTTTCAGTTCGTCCTCACTAGAAGGATGATAGGGGGGAAGTATAATAAGTGGATTGTCATCATGCAAGAATTCGATCTCAAGTTCGTCTCGGCAAAATCGAAAAAATCGTTGATTTTTGCAGAGCTTATATCTGATTACCTGAGCGAGGAGGAGGAGGAAACTTGTGAAGACACATTTGTCAATGAGCACATCTTCTTGATCTCAACTTTGGATCCATGGTATGGGGACATTATCATATATTTAAAAACATTGAAGGTACCTACTCACCTTTCATGGGATGAACGACGACGATTACATCATGTTTCTAAGAATTACCTCATAGTGGAGAACACATTGTACCGCCGTGGGATAGATTCCATTTTACATCGTTGTTTAATTCATGAGGAGGCTGAGCTTGTGCTGAATGATTGCCATGGAGGGGCGTGTGGTGGTCATTTATCTGGGCTTTCTACAGCCCAAAAAATCTTGAGAGCGGGTTATTTCTGGCCGTCGATATTTAAATATTGTGTTAATGCAGTAAAGAAGTGCCAACCTTGCCAGGTGTTTGCATGTAATATGTGCTCGTGTCCTGCCCCGTTACATCCCATTATCACCGCCGATCCCTTCACTAAATGGGGGCTTGATTTCATGGATTTCAACCCAGCTTCGGCTGGGGGGCATCATCATATTATCATGGATATTGACTACTTCATGAAATGGGCTAAGGCTATGCCTACAGTTAAATCCGATGGTGAGACAGCCGCACACTTCGTATTCAACCAGATTATTACTCAGTTTGGTATTCCGAAAGAGCTTGTCACTGACCATGGTAGGCACTTTCAAAATCGTATGATGGAAGAGTTGGCCTCGAAGTTATGGTATAAGCAGGAGCATTCTTCTTCTTATTATCCTCAAGCGAATGGACAATTTGAAGCAGTGAACAAATCACTCAAGTCTATTCTCCAACGAACCGTCGCAAAAAGCAAGACCAATTGGCATATTATGTTATATCCTACTTTGTGGGCTTATAGGACCACGGTTAAGACTACCACTGGTTTTTCTCCATATCAGCTTGTACATGGAGTGGAGTCTATATTGTCGGTTGAGTGCGAGATCCCTTCTTTGAAGCTAGCCATAGAGCTCTTACCAGACACTTCTCCATTGGAGGAATGTTTGGTCCATTTAGAACAACTTGATGAGCAACGTCGAGATGCTTTAATGGCTTTAGGAGTGAATAAGTGTCGTGTTCAGGTCCAGTACGATAAATCTGTCCGTCCAAGGACATTTAGTGAAGGAGATTTGGTCCTTTTGTGGGATCAAGCTAAAGAACCCTTGGGGGCAGGAAAATTCAACTCCATGTGGCATGGTCCTTACGTGGTTAAACATGTGGTAGAGAATGGCACTTATGAGCTAGTAGATTACGAGGGGACAGCCTTGGCAGAGCCTAGAAATGGGCTCTCTCTTAAAAAGTACTATGCATGATTTTCAACCAGGGATGGCTATTGTATATTATTGTACAACATTTTGCATAGTTAGGTCTTTTATTATGGTGATCGAGTTTGTTGATTAGCTTTCGTTTCTTATGGCCGATGTCAATGGAGTCTTCCATCTATGTAGGATTCATGGATGGTGCAAGCCGTCACACTCAACACTCAACCTCTGCTGCTTGGGTGATTTATACTCCTACGGGTCAGGTATTGTCATCAGGAGGCGTATGTTTACGGCCCTCTTCAAACAATGTTGCTGAATATAGTGCCATTATCGAGCTTCTACGAGATGCCATTTCACATGGTGTTCTCTCTCTTGAGGTACGTCTTGATTTAGAGTTAGTAGTGTCACAACTTAATGGCTTGTATCATAGATAGTAAGTTCATTATTATTATTATGGAGATTCTTACGTGTGAGATTGTTAGAACGACAATTTGAAAACATAACATACATACATGTTTCAAGAATTAATAATCAAGTTGCTGACTCATATGCTAATTATGTGTTAGATTGGCATTTGTTTCATAGATAGTAAGTTCATCACAAACATAAATTTTTACACATGTAAATAAATAAACTGATCATCATGAAAGTTTTTCATTAAAACATCCAAAATGTGATAAGACATAGTGTCATAATACAAAAATGGGGCTCTCGAGCCACCAAAATATAAATACGCAGTAGTACAAAATGTATCACTCCTAGGTATCTAAGCCTGGGGAGGAGGAGGGGGGTTCTGATCGTGGAATGTCACCACGACTCTAGCCAGTCGTCTGAATAATCACACCCATGCTCGTGGCACACCCACCACCTGACGCTGCATGACCTTAGGCAGGTCCTTAACCTACGCCATGGGTACCCTATGTGTCAGCCTCACGAAGTTGGTATGAATGCTTTGGAGCATCTGCTCCGCATCCACACCCGTAATGTCATCTCCTCTTCCCCTCCATCTATGATGAGGGAAGCCTTCAGGCCGCCGTGGTCCTACATCTTCATACACATGATAGGATGTCACTCTGTGTTGTTACGCAAAAACATGTCTTTTTGATTCCATATATAAAAAAACACAAAAAATTAAATATCTAAAAAAATATTAAAAAGAGGGTTGGGATTCGTTACCAATGTCACCGTATGCCGATCCTGGTGGTAATGGCATGTTGGGGTCTCCCTGCGTAGGGGTAATCATCGATGGCAACTATCTGCCGTCACCACCATGGAAAGAAATCAGCTGGATAGGGGTTAGACACCCTACCTCCACCTAGTCTGCGCATCGCATCTGCCCAACGTCGTTGGGTCAGATCTTGAACCCCGTGAAGAGGAACGTCAACTCTAGGGCTCAATCCTAGAACACGCTCGAAGAAAAACATGCTCAGTATGCTACTGAAACCGAAGTTTCGTACTCTACCCATCTTGCACTCACTGAGCTGGTGTTTCATGTTGCCCAGTAGTGCAGTGCTCCAATCGTACACAGTGGGTCTCATGCATTCCACTGCATAGAACATCAGAGGCCGCGAGACCTGGTGGAGTGAATCTAGCCTTGCTATCCTGCCCAGTGTCAGTAGTATGGCCTTTAGGCCTAGCACATGTATGGAGTTAGTTGGGATCTGACTCTCGACCTTCTTTGTGTCCAGATAACAATACATGGATATGTACTCATCGATGGTGAGGCCACCTCCGGGCCCGTGAGACCGTAAGTTCACCACTTCCCCCCCGTTGGGAAAGTCCAGTAATAAAGTATATGTCCTCCACTTCTATGGTGAGGGACATCCCATCAATCTAGAAAGACTCTGAGTCTGGTTCCCAATAGTCTACTAACATCTGCAGCAGTCTTGTTTTAGCCCTTAAGCCACCAAGACACCAAAACTTGTAGAGCCCACATGCACGAAGAGCCTGTTGTGCCATTAGATCACCACAAACTGCTTCTTCTACATCCCCGTGCTCACTTTCTCTCCATTCTAGAACCATCCTGCACATTAAATTCAAGTTTGAGTCATTAGAACACTTAAAAAACCTTGAACGCAGCCTCATACACGACTGTTTGCTAAACAACCACATATGTACGGGACTTTGAGGTCATTTTCTGCGTATATCCAACCCTATATGCGGAAAAACCCTTGATTTCCACGTGGGCCATAGCGCGCACTTTAGAATGGCCTAGAATCCTGATTTGACCATGGAAAATTATAAAATTTGCATGAAAATGAAAGAGTAGGGCATGGGTAATTACCTGGAAAAAACGGTAGTGGATTCCGCCAGCTAGATCTCCCGGAATTTGCTGTTGAATTTCTGAGCTCAATTGGGTAAAAATTTCAAATGTTATATAATGTTTTGAACTTTTTACTATTTATAGAATTTTTTCAAAATTTTTGAAAATTTTTACCCCCTTTTCTATAGTTTGGACCATTTCTAATCCTTTTGGACCGTTTTTTTACTAATATATGATGTAGGAGACCGTTTTGAGCGTCGTTTCGACCGTTGGGTTGACCCGTTCATGCCAATTTCAGGTATCATGTCTAAACTGGCATATAGGCTAGGTTTCACCACCGTTTGCATTTTGCATGACCTTATGACTGTTTCATCATAACAATAGGTAGGAACCCATTCTATCTTGTCACGGAACCTTCTTGTTGTTTTAGAAGTGGCATGAGTTGAATGGTAGAGATTGACCTTACATGGGTACCCCAGTTAGCACCTTATTTGCATTTGGTTCCCATGCCGACAGTTTTGTCCTTTAGGGTGTGGGAGTCCGTTGTATAGTATTTCCATGACATTTCGCAAGAGCCTCATACTCCTCTTGATCTTTTGCTAGCCTATTTTCCCTGGACTCCCCTATGTCAAGTTGTAATTGCATTATCATGAGCTTTTCCTGCCTCATTGAGCCGTATGCCGGCTTCCCTGACTTTGAGTATCAGACATATAGCCTGAGCTTGTCTTGTGTCTAGCCACACAGAGCCATTTTATATATATCCTTTGCAACTTGATTCCATGTTTTACTAGGAGGGGACTTTCCCCCGGGTGTCGCTATCCTACACATGTATCCTTGCATTGAACATAGGTATGTTCCACTTCTTGGAACTAGTTTGTTTTCCCATTTTGACACTCATCTCCTCCTAGTCTGTAACTATAAAGCAATTTTATTTTTTTTCAAGCTTTTCAAATGTTTGAAAAAGTCCAAAAAAAAAAATTAAAAAAACCAAAAAGCCGGACAAGGAAAGATGTTATCTTTGGCAGCAGTCAAGTCGTGTCGCCTTCAAACATAGCACTGTATATCACATCCATTGGTTGGGTTAATAGTTTGACTTTAGGAGCTGTACTTGTTTATCTGAGTTTATCTCCACCGACTGGTTAAGCTTCCAATCCCTATGGAGCCTCTTTCGATGCCTCCTGTGTCGCAGAGATGTCCCAGTTTTGCATATCAAGTCTATGCTACTTACATTCAGTCACCATTTGCCGTTATGCTCTTGTTCGAAGGAAGTTGAAACCTGAGTCGGCCATTCCTCAGTTATCTTGACTTTGCATATCAGCCATTCCTAATACAGTTACTAGTTCATGCACTTTATGATCGAGTCCTTCCACATTATACAGCTTTGCTGAGTACCTCATGTTGGATTATGGGGGATGCCTTAATTCCCTCCTTCCAGCGGATTTCATCCCATCGAATTCAGATCATTTATTTTGGGATAGGAATCTAGAGTCATCTTTGAGTGCCTTGAGACTTGCAGTCATCAGTGGTAGGTTCTCTCACCATCGACAGTTCTTTGGGAATACATCAATGTCCCCTAATCGATGGATTCTCTCAAGTGTTCAACCTCAACACATTTATTCACACTTGTTAGTTTGCACTCTAGTACCTTGATTCCCATTTTCATTATTGGTGGGTGATATCGCGTCTGTTAACGGTATACATCAATGACTGGT
>LPNX011023349.1:63670-117149 GCA_001517045.1 Pseudotsuga menziesii | reverse complement strand
TGATGGACTACTATGTTCGACCTCGACACCTCTATTCACATAGTAGGACATGTACTCGTAGCGGTTTGTGTAGAAGACCTTCCAGATTGGTGGCATCTCATATATACTACCTCCTTGATCGTGCCAGTGTTCATGATATTTCAGCTCTCGTGACTTGATTCCAGTAGATGTCAGATATTTCTAGCCATTATGGAGATCTTGATCCATTGTATATCTTCAATCTTCATGGAGATAATGATCCTTTGTATATCTTCATCATGGAGATTTTGATCTATGTATATTGTACGTGGTGATGACCACATATGTCTTGTTGTATCATGCCTATTCATGGCCATTGTACTCTTATGTATCCAGGACTGCTATATGTATTTGCAGTTATATGCAAAGTTGTATCATTGTCTAGTGCTGATTGGGTGGCTGGTTCTTCCACTGGGTTCTTCATCACTTCATTTCTGGGATGGACTTATAATGTATTTCAGCCATCGTATGACCCCTCTGACCTCACACATTAGGGGGCATCTGTCGATCCATCCTTTCCTAGATAGATCGCGAGACTCCCACAATATGCTATGGATGAAGGCAATAAAATCTGCTCCACACACTAGCAGATTGCTGCCTGCATGCACGATCAACGAATGATATGGCTTCAGATAATGACCCAGGTCATTTGACGCAATGAGAAATAACAGAAATTTGAGATCCTAGAGGGATCGGAAGGCCCCTACAGAGGCTGCATGCATGATCTGCATGCAGAGGCAGCGATTCAAGCCTCAGCTCTTGATCTATCTCACGCAGGTAGAAAAACGATTTGAAGGATGTTATGATAACATATGTTTGAATATATTTACTATGATACTATTGTGCACATATTCCATTATGAATCTTTTTATATATATTTTTGTTGAATTTTGGTTGAGATTTGATCTTTAATTCTTTAAGTGTGAAAATACTAAATACTTGAAACAATGAACCATTCAATCACATAAAACACATTCAACCATAACACATGATGTACCCTAGGGAAAACCCTCAAAACAATGAGGATGAAAAACCCCAATAAATCTTCTTAGTATAATTATGATAAATAGTTGAGAATGTCTTTTACAATAGCAGATTGATTTCAGAATATAAGAGATCACAAAGCACCATCAATGTAGATATGGAAAAATCACATGAACTTCTCAATGAGTTCAATACAATAAATAACATGCCGAACTAATGTTAGGCAAGGAATAGCAAATCACTGCATGGGGAATTAGCCTCCCATGAAAACTAGATTGAATTTCCTTCTTGGATAATTGATGTGCACATCAGTTTGTTCTATCATGCATAATCAATGTGCCATACCTTTCATCTTTGACATTAATTCATGCTTAACTGACTTCAGAGTGAACTCACCTCTTAACTATATGTAGTATCACTTAGTTAACAAGATAACTTAAGTGTCATCATGCAATAGGTGTAACTTAAGTGTCATCCTTTAGTTGAACTAAAATGTCATCATACAAAACACTTTATTTAGCTAATTAATTTTTTATTAACATTTTAATTATCTAATCTTAACTGAAATCATGTTTATTGATTTATTGAAGCAACCACTGTGAGTTCTCCTTTAATTAACTGATCGTTGCACCCTTGGTAAGGAGGCATGACAATGCAATGATGACAACAAGTAGGTATTCTTCAGTACAAAATAGAGTGTGGTATTCCACTCTAACCTCTGGAACCAGTCTTTTGACTTCAACCCTCCTAAGGGAGAGGCCCACCCAACAAATTGGTTGTAAGCGTGTCAACAAATACTAGGGGATTTTGGCACCCTAAAAGTCAACAACTATGTCTCAGATGTGAATGGAAAAGGGGGATTATTTGGATGCCTACCACCAATGACCTACCTATCAACAAGATTGTTTTTGGTCCCCAAGTGGGGTTAAGTGTGTGTTTAATTAAGTAAATTTTAATTAAGATTGTTTTTGGTCCCCAAGTGGATGCCTACCACCAATGTATGCTGAAAATAAACAATTGCTGAAAGTAAATGCTAAAATGAATAATTGAAACTAAAAAATACTATGATAACTAGCCCACCATTTTTGAAAAGAAAATTAAGCAGTAACTACTCATCAATAGAATGCTCATCTACTGTTAAAATTCAAAGAAAAAGTCACACTATGCAAAAACAACCACTCAAAATGATGCAAGCAACCAAACCAAGGTACTGAAAACTTTCACATTCGGGAATCAATTATTTAGTAAGACAAGGTCGAGGGTATGGACAGGGGGTTCAAAATATTTTTATCAGTCTCAGAGTGCTTCTATTTGAGGAACATAAGTGTTATGGGGTGCACACTGCACAAAAATAGAAGCGGAGAAAAAACATAGAGTTTTGGGATAGAGCGCTCTTATCGGGGGATTAAGAGTTCTCTGGGGCGCACTTAAATGGGAAAAAAGAGCACCTTGGGGTGCACTTAATCACCAAAAAGGTGCACTCTAGGACTGGGTGAGACAAACAATTTAAAAATAGCTTAACAAGGGTTGAGCATGGGGTCTGGGGGGTGAAAAAGGTTGGTTTTACAAGCCAAAAGCTAGCTAGGGGGATTAACAACACTAAAAAACACCCATACTAATGGATCTAACAAACCAAAAAATCAATAACAAAATATAGTCAAACTGAAAGTAAAAACAACTAGGGATCCGTAGGGATCGACCCAGTATGGTCGCCAAATATGTTGTGAGTGATTTCACACTCACACACGTGAAAATAAGGGTGCTACCAACTTAATGAAGTAGAGGTAGGAATCACACAAGAAACTAGTTCCTGTGTCTCAAGTTTGTGAGAGAAAATGGTAAAAATTGGTAAAAACAAGTAAAATATAAACTAAACTAAGCCAACATAGGAAATGAACCAAAGACTTCATGCAGGAAAGCTGTAAATGCCAATGAAGTAAAAACTGCTAACAATAAATAGAAATGGTAAATATAACAAGTGAATAGTAAAACTCTTTTCTTTTTCACACACAAAAGCAATGCATGGAGTTAAACATTCTTTTTATTCAAAAGTTTAAAACATTAAACAGATGGAGAATACCTCGGAAAAAATGGGCCCTTAAAACTGATATTAAGTGTTGTTTCCCCGGATTTGCATAATCTAGTGTTTCCTGCACTTAGTCACAAGGGTGTCAAAGCTCAACTGAAGTGGAATGATGGAAGGTAACAGAGGGTTACATGTTTCCGTGGGAACTGCGGTGGAGTAATAGTGCAAAACTGGAGATGGAAATAATGGAACCTTCATACCATAATATATGTAGGAAAATATTCGGAGTTAGGGTTTTTAATACCACAATGGTTTTTTTCTTTAGTATCGGTAACATTTGAATTTAGGTGGGATTTGATTTTGGTGTGGACTTTCCCCTTGTTTTGTGGATTTTTGTCTTAATTTGATATTAATCAATAATTTGGTGAAATAATTCCACTTTTTGCTACAAGGGGGTCAATGATCTATGGTGTTTTTTGTTTTTTTTATGTATAAAGGTTTATAAGGTAGGTTTTAGGTATGAAAATGGACTATATGGAATGTGGTAAGTATATTATGATGTATTGACAATTTTTGTGTGTTAACACTGACTACCATTGTCATTGACAATATCCCTGGGTATACCAAAACGAGCTATGATGTGGTTAAACACGAAATGTGTTACAATTTCATTGTCACATCTGAATGTAGGCATAACTTCAACCCACTAAGTTAGTAAAGTATTTGATAGCCTTAACGATGTATTTATTTCCACTTGTCAATCTCGGATTACAAGTTGTAAAGTCAACCCCCCATTTTGTGAAGGAACTAATGGTGATAACTGGATAAAGTAGAGCAAGATGCACATGCATTTTCCTGGTAAATTCCTAACATGGGTGGCATTTCTTGATTGATCCAACACAGTATTTGAAAATTGAGGGCTAGAAATAACCTTCACGCAAATTATTTTGGGATATAGAAAATCCAAATAAATGACCACCATAAGGTCCTCCATGGAAATCATTAAGCACTCTCTCTGCATCCTCATGGTTTAGGCAATGTCTTAGGATTGCATCAATCCCTCAATGATATAAAGTGTCCCCAATAATGACATAATTTCTTGCTTGGTGATGAATTTTACATTTATCTTCACAAGAATATTGAATAGAGACCCTTTGAGTTTGTATGTAAATCGAAATGTTTCCATACCAAGGTTCTTCCAAGCTGACGAGGAAAATATGTTCAATAGGTAACGACTTGTTTTCCAATGTCCTCTCACCATCTTAGGGAAGTTCTGAAATTAATTTAGCAAAAGATAAGGATTTCCTGAATTTAGTTTATGCAAAACCCAGATCAAACTCTTAAAGAATGACAATCCATTTATTCTACTTCCCCCCAATGATCCATCAAGACAAGATATGTTGAAATGAATTGAAATTTGCAATGATAGTTGTTCTTCTAAGGATTATTTACTTCCTAACCCTTTTTACTCCATTGGTGGAAACTAATGCCAACTTCTCAACATGAGAGTACCTTAACTCAGGACCTGCCAATTTCTTACTTAGGTAGTAAATGACATGTTTTTGGTGAGAATCATCTTATTGATCCAGAACCATTCCTACTATAGATTCAAATGCTACTAGATATAGAAGGAGATATTTGCTATAATCTAGAGGACTCAACAAGGGGGAAGACACCAAAGCCTTTTTTAATGCTCGAGAGAATTCTAAGCATTGTCATCCCAAATAAATGGGACACATTTCCTAGGCAAGTGCATGAAACCTTTTGTGATTTCCACATAATTACCAATGAATATTTGTAATAAATTGACCTTCCCTTGAAGGATTTGTAACTAATGAAAGTTACGCGAAGGAAGCAATTGTACTATCACCTCAACCTTGAACATATCTACCATTATCCCATCCTTAGAAACAATGAAACCCAGTAACCGACCCGATGTGACACAAAAAATGCATTTATGAGGATTCAGGTGAATCCTATAATAATGAAATTGATCAAATATAGCCCTAAGGTGCTTAGGGTGATCCACCTTGTTCCCAAATTTCCTATAAGGTCAATTATATAAGATTCTATAATTTTCTTGATGTCATGAAAAGCATAAGGCATGGAACATTGGAAAGTTGCTTCAACATTCTTTAAAACAAACAACATGTTCCTATAAGAAAAGGTCCCCGAAGGGAATATAAGAGAAATTTTGCATTGATCTACAGGTTTGATTTGATTTTGATTGTATCCTAAAAATCCATCCATAAATGAGATGATATCTCTTTTTTTAATAGAAATGGTTGAGTATTTTTTTGTATTAATAAGGACCAATAAAGAAATTTTACATCATGCCAAGGAGGGGTTGTTCCCAGAGGAGGAAAACGTCGAAAACTCCTTGTTAGTATTTAACATATTTATGGCTATCTCGAAAGTTCCCTAGTCTATGGAGAATATACCTCCTTACAAACTATCTGAGAAGTAGTAAGAAAAAAAGAATTCATTGCAGAGGCTGAAATCCTACACTAAGTCTGAGCAAATGAGAGGCTGAATTCATAGACTAAGTCTGTGCAACCCATTTCATTGGAGTTCAACCTGGTTTTTTCAATTTCAAAAAGACTCCCAATTGCTTATGTGGAGTGGTTTTTAATAGCATTAAGAACTTGCATATAAATGCTTGAACCGGGAGCTAACGTTGTTAATTGAGTGCTTATGGACACCGACTGAATTCCCAACATCTCATCCTTTGCAACATCCCAATGCCAAATCACTAGCCATATGACTTCCCTTCGTCTCATCCCAATTCCAAATCACAGCATGCTGTTAATATTCTCTTTTTTAGAACTTGTATGTATGCTCATGAATCTCAAAAGATCGTTGTTGTTACTAACCTCTGATTCCGTTGCTAGAGCCAAGGAGAAGATACTATTTTTTGTTTTGTTTTTTATTGTGATATTAGTGTAGAGGAAACAGATTTGGTTTTTCCTTCCTTTGATTTTTCTCTCAACACGAGCTTTATTCCAGATTGCATGATGCTCCTTTTCCTCTTTGCCAGATTCTTTTCCTTGGTAGTGGTGCTCCCAGTACCTTGAAACAAACACATTTCTGCTCGAGGATTTTGCACTTCATATGCTGAGTTGTATGCAAGATATTGTCATTTTCTCTCCATCCAGATATACCATCCAGCCCAACGAGAGAGCGGTTTGATTGTTTTGTGGTCGATTTGAACATCCCAATGACAACATTCTTTCTATCCATCATCCTAAGAATCCTATTCCCGGCATTGCTTCTCCATACATCAATTTTTAGCAAGGGAGCCCATAAATTGAAATGGAATCAGGTGTCTCAATCACCGTTTAAGACCATACACTGCTTACTTGCCAATTGAAAGCTTACTTGCCAATTACTCCGAGGTCCATGGGGAGACTCACCCTTTCTGGGGATAAAACAGAGCTCAAGCGATCCAGCTTCTTCCATGACTTTCTTCATTACAGAATAATATTCCATAGTCTAAGAGTACTTCTTTGTTAGCCATTAAGTCCACCTATTTGTTATTTTCTCTCAGAGTATGAAAGAACTTAATAAATTTAAACTCGCTTCCTAAGCATTTAAGGATGTAATGCAGTTTGATTGACATACCCTTGTAGTTATTTATTAGTTTTCTTGCTTCCCTTGTAACCATGAGAGAGTCTCCAAAAAATGATAACTCCTCAATTCCATAGTTGCTTGCTATCTCTAGTCCCTTGATTAAGGCAAGCCACTCAAAGCCATTGTTATATTTTTTTCCCAAGCCCCAGGAATATTCTTTCTGCCTTTTCCCTTCAAAGTAAAAATTGACTCCTCCCACCCCTTCCAACCTTGGATTCCCTTTGGAGGCCCTGTAAAACAAAAGGGAGTTACAACCAAGATTCGACCACCATCTGACAAAATATTTTGAGCTCAGTTCAACTTCCATTTTAAACAATTAGACCTTCGAGCAATCGTATGTCAGTTATGGGTAAAAGGTGTCATAAAATCAATTTCCCACTCTCTTTCTTCATAATTCAAAGGTTCCTTATGGATATGGATCATCCCCCTCGTCAATAAAGCTTCCACCCACAACTATTTTGCAAAAAACATTAGTTTTCCTAGACTGGAGACCTCACCTTCAAAAATCTCTTTATTTCTTGCTTCCCATATCTTCCAGCAAATGTATTTTGGAAAGGAAACCCATGCCCTTATGAGATTTGTTTTTTGGAAAAGAGAACCTTGATAATAGTCTTTCCAGTAGGCAAAAAGGTCATTCCAGTTTGTTGGAAGTATCGAATTTATATGCAACTTTTGTAGGGCACGAGACTAGAATTCTTGAGAGAACTTGCAATCCAGACATAGATGATTGAGAGTTTCTTTTGAATCTTTGCAGAGGATGCAACACAATGGCCCTTCAATCCCCATTTTTTTCAAATTCTTTGCTGTCAGGGTTTTGTGGTACGCTAAAATCCAGAATAAGGCATTTATTTTTGGAAGGCCATCTTTGCACCAGATTTTATTCCACTTTATATATGTTCTATTATTTTCTTTGTTGTTGGAGGTGATTCGATATCCTTATTTTACAATATAGATTCCTGATTCTCCCCAACCTTTGTCGTCACAAAGATGAAAATGGATAGGTGCAGATGCTTGAAGAAGAGAGAGTAGAGAAGTAAAGTCAAATATGAGATGCTCCAGAATCTCCAGGCCTTTCCATCCAACCCATCTTCCACTATTGTTCCAAGAGGAGAGATAAAAAAAGGGTGGATATGTTTAAATGGTCTATCCATTGCTTGAGGTCTACAAAAGGAAACCAAGTGATTTGCGAGAGATACATGCCCCAAATTGCCAGACCAAATCCTAGTTCATTTACCATTTTTGGGGATCCAGTGCAAGTTCTTTTTAATGATATGGACTTCCTTCTTACAAAGATTTCAAATTGGAGATCCATTCCTTGTTAGGGGAAAGTGATCAACAAATATTTTCCTTACTCCTTTCATATATTTTTTTCTAAGAATCTCCTTCCACCATGCCTTCTCTCCAGAGACAATTCTCCAAAGTATTTTCACTCCTAGTGCAAGGTTCATCAGTGTCAAGTCTCTTATTCCAACCCCTCCACAATTTTTTGGACAACAAACAGTATCCCAATTAACGAGGTGGAAATTTTTTGAACCATTGGACTCACCACCTTGCCAAAGGAATTTTTTAATCTCCTTTGTGATTTCACGCATTACTTTTTTGGAGCTACAGAGATTGAGTAGGTATAAATTGGATAGGCTGAGAGAATAGAGTTAATGAGGACGATCTTTCCCGCTAGGTTGATCCACCTTACTCCCCAAGAATATATTTGTTTCTTTTGATATTATTGGCAATACCCTACCAGTTTGCTAAAGTTTTTTCCCTTTAAATATAGGGGTCCCAAGATAGTTGAAAGAGTTACAATTAGCTTTCCTCCGAAGCCTATAACTCTTGCTATCCTTGCTAACATCCTGGGTGGAAAATTCCATCCATAAACCTTAGATTTTATAGAATTTACCTTACCATATGAATATTTGAGGAAAGAGGACAACACTTCGTTAAATCTCTCTACAATCACTGTGGAATCCCCCCCAAGTAGAATTGTGTTATCTGCAAAATGGGCATGAGTAGCGGCTTTGGTTCCCCCGGTGATCTTTAGGAATTTTAGTTTCCCGTTTTCTTGCAAAGATTGAAGCTTCCTGCTCAATGAATAAAAAACTAACAGAAAGAGGAAGTGGGACAAGGGGCAACCTTTCCCGATACCCCGAGAAGCTTGGAAGAATTCAATTGGTCTACCATTAATTAAAGGAGCAATATTTGGACTGCTAATGCAATAGTTGTTCCATCTAATGAACCTCTTCGAAAATCCAAACCTGGACGTAATTTCATAAAGAAAGAAATGATTAACCCTATCAAAGGCGTTAGCCATGTCTAACTTTATTGCCATACCTTGTTGCTTTCTTTCCAGGATGGAATGAATGGCTTCTTGGACAATAATGATATTGTCCAGTATTTTTTGCCTAGCTACAAATCCACCTTGAGAGTCCGATATTATATGCTTCATGATATTTTTCATTCTAGTAGCCAGAATTTTTGTGAGAATATTGTAAGAAGTGTTGCATAGAGATATTGGCCTGAATCTGTCCACAGAGTTAGGATATTTTTCCTTCGGAATCAAATCCAGGAATGAAGAGTTGGTGGCCCCACCAATTTTGTCCCTTTTCCTTGTCCATTTGAGCATCCTTCTCAGATATTCCTTGATGATGTCCCACACAACCTTATAGAAGTTGATAGTGAACCTGTCGGGTCCCGAACCCTTATCTAGATGCAGTGTCTAGATCACTTCACTAATATCATGTTCCGATGTTGGCTTCACTAATTCCTCATTTTCAAAGTCAGAAATTATAGGAGGAATAGCAGAGAGAAGGTCATCCTAAGATATGGGATCCATTGCTTCACTGTCGGTATAGAGATTATTGAAGTGTTGAAAGATATGCCTCTTGATTGCTTCACGCCCCTCGATTTTTTGTCCATTGCTGTTGGTCAATTTTTTGATAATATTAAAACTCAATTATGTTGTAGTCTAAAACGTTGGTTTCAAAAATAATACACGGGGTTCCCTTTTTCACAAATTGGATTTAATTTGTTTGTAGAAATAACCAGTATTATTGTCTCCCCTTTCCAACCAAAGTTTCCTGGACTTCATCCTTGACTCTTCCTCCACCTACCTTGCTGGCTTTAAAATCCTCATATTTATCTATTTTTCTTGGTTTATAGAGAACAGAGTCACTTCTTCATCTTCCATTTTTTTTTTGGAGAGTTGCGAGATCATCTTGAGTTTATTTCTTGTGAAAAGAAGGCCCTTTAAAAGACAATTTAGTCCAATTCTTGAGAGAGAGTTGTATTGATCTTAGCTTTCACTCCCATATATACCTAGGAGATCCAAAGATGTTAGAATTCCAATCCTTTTGAATGATTTCTAGAAATTTTGAATCCTGCAACCAGAGAGGATTAAAATGAAATGGGATAGGACCCAAATTGTCAAAAGGAGATAAGGACAAGTATATGTATTTCTGATCTGAATTTGTTGAAGGAAGATCTAGGGAGATCAGAAGCGGTTCCTTTTTCATGAGGGAGGAGCTTATCAAAAACCTATCTAGTCTTGTAGCAATATGTCCAGGACCACTCCTTTTATTACTCCAAGTATATTTACCGTTCTTAAGGGGGGGTGTCCAATAAATCCAGATCTTCCATCAGGACTTCCATTTTCTCTCCAAAGGGGTCCCTAACGATTGATCCTCCCCTCTTCTCCACCTGCAATTTGGTGGCGTTGAAGCCCCCAACAAAAATAGAGTCTTTTCCCTGCAATTTCTCGCTCAACAAGTCGAGAGTTTCCCAAAAGACCATCTTATCCTTGTAATGCATTGGGTCTATACATTACAAACGAATATTGACTCTTGCTTGTCTTTGCATTGCAGCTCTGTCATAATCCAATGATAGGTTTCCTTTGTTAATTTTATTGTGTATTTTTCCAGATTACAAAAGGTTTCAATTCCTCTCGATGCGCCTCTGGAGCTGATGGATTTCCCATGATAGTTTTCCAGTGAAGATGGGATAGGGACATTACCTTGTCTTCTACCATTTTTGTCTCTTGAATTATCAGAATGCCTAGTCTCTTTGATTTGATAATATTTTGGATAGGTTAAACTTTGAATGATCTCCCTGGGCCTTTTCAATTCTAAGAGACAACTATCATTATTTCTTTTGTATTTGAGGTCCTGCTTGAGACTTGTTGTCTGCTCTTAATCCTCTAACACTTCTGGTGTTTTGTACAATCTTAGTTTCCTCAATGCTCATCTGCCTCCCAAGTTCAAGTTCTCTTTATGCTTCCTGTTCCCTATGGTTTTTGTGAGTTTTTGTTCCCCTAGTGGATGGAGGTGGAGCTTGATCTGGTATTTCTTGAGATCATTGCAAAGAGGAATGTCCTAGGGAGTCTAACATAAGATTAGATCTGCTTTTATTTACCATCGCTGCCTAAGATCCGTCTCGGGAGGAATATCTCATGAGTGTTTTCTCTGTCCCATCTTCACTTACATTAGGAAGTGTGCTTGGCGTGAGATCCCCACATTCTTCTATTTCATCTCTCTCAGGAGGGATATCTGTTGAAGGTATTTCTCCTTCTTCTATATGAAGAGCTAGATATTGAATGTTGGTGGACATTCCTTTAGTGGTTGGGGCATGTTCCTTAGTTTTTTCTAGTTGGGAACCATTGTTTGTATTAGGAGGAATATAAGGTGTATTTTCCCTCTTTTAACTTGCTGCCATGCTTCTTCTTGTTTTTTTCTAGGATCCCCTGGGGCTTCTTTTGGAAAGTTTTTGACAAAGTGACCGTATTCATGGAAATTTCTACACTTGAAATGAATATTCTCATAATCAACCTTTTGCAGTGTTCCCACCCATCCATGAAAAAATTCACTACTTCAGGTAAACCTTTCTCTAAATCGACTTCCACACATATCCTTTCGTATGAGAATAATGGTCCCTTTGGCTATGCCTTATCAATATATTTTCTAAGGGTATTTCCAATAGCTTGAAGGGATTCATCATTCTAGCAATGTAGAGGGAGATGAGGAAGACGAACCTAGAAAGGGAATGTTGAGGGAACACCCTTCTCTAGATCAAAAGATAAACTCCAACGGTTTAGATACAGGTCTCTTGGTCCCATGAAGTAAGGCCTGCTTCTAAAGATGAGATACTTGTCATATTTGTTTTCAAACAAGAGCAAAAAAAACCCTTTTCCACAGAAACAATGTTGTAATCCTCCAAAAATAAAATGCATCCAGTTCTTAGAGATCCAAAACTCCATGGTTTTTGGCGAGGGACAAATCCCTGTGAATTGACCTATTAGGACCTTCTCACTCAAGGAAAGGGCCTTCATTCTTGAAGTTGTCAAAATGATCTGAATGCGAGGAGAAGTTGCACGCCTCACAAAGCTAGACACATGGATCTCGGAGCTTGGAGGAGGTGGCGAGAATTCATCCAGAGTTATGAAGGCGTCGTCCAGGAGGTGTCTCCTCTCCTCTAGAGGAGGATCCATGAGAGAAGGCGTCAAAAACCGAACAAGATCCTCAATGTCCTTAGTTTGTCAAACCCTATGTCATAGTCATGTTGTATATTCACATGTGAATCTTCACCCCTCCCACTCTTGCCACCCCTAATGTTAGTGAAATATTGAAAGTCATAAATGAGAAGATATCTTTACCAACACATTCATCGATGATTTGGTACATGAACGAGGTAGGATACTTATCCTTAGTACATGCTAAGTTTAAGTACCAAAATTTAGAACAAACTCTAATATTCCCTTGTTTCTTATATACGTGTAATAGATTGGACAACCATTTAGTTAGAGAGATAAGATAAATAAAGTTTGCTAGAAGAAGTTTCTCCACTTGAACTTTTACAATAACAATTGTTAGGGTTTATTAGTCTTAACTTATGATGAATTTGTTTAACATTAGGATATGTATTAATCTCATGTTCAAAAATACCTTGGTATGTACCTGGCATTTCTTCATAGGACCAAGTGAAAATTTCCTTATATGCTTTGAATAATGCAGTATAAATTGCTATTTATCCAGGTGAGCAATCAACACCAATAATTTATTTTTCTACAACAACTGGGGTCTTAAAGGTATTGATAGGGATTTTCGATGAGATGTTAGATATGTTCCCTTCCACATACACTTGTGATGTAGCGGGAGGACTTCCATACCTCTCCATTGACCTTGGTTTGGTAGTTCCATTTTCATCAACTCTAACCTCATTATTAGCAGGAATAAACGATGCACGATGATTCTTGTCTCTCCAATATATTTCTCCCAAAGACATAGCTTCAATGATAGCCTCATCTGAAGGCATGGCAATGTCCAAAGGATCATGACATGGCCACAAACACATGGCCCAAATGGGTATCGAGTATTGATCATCTTCTTCATTTCATGTAAAATGATGAGTATGGTATACATTTATGGATTGATAAGCTATATTGGATACAAACAAGGCCATAGATTCCCTTCTACGTCTAGCTCCTGATGATGATTCATGGATTATCCATGGGTATTCAAAGTACTTAGTCATGAATTAAGACACTTTCTTGGTGGAACTAATAAAAACTGATGAAATTGAATGTATTGAGGTCGTGTAGTCACTCAAATTGAGTAGAGGAAAGTTAAATGTTCCCATCAAAGTAGGATACATTCCCTCATCGACATTTTCATAGTCCTTCCCATAATGATTTAATATGGGAATATTTGTCCCGGATTTAGGGTGGAATCATTTTTATGGGATGATAATTGATTGATGGTGACTATATTTACTTCATGTGGAAATTTAATCCCTTGAAATATCGAAGACACCATAACCATCATGGAATGACTCCAACTCCTACCTAGTAACATATTGTAGTCAAGTGGAACAACAACAACTTCTACTTCTACATTGACTATCTTTCCCCTTAGCTCTACTGGGAGATCTGGGATGATTTGATGGGGTTGGAATAAGTGACCATCAAAATATTCTAGCATGGTTATCAGGGAAATACTTCAAGAGAGTTGATGGATTTCCAACATGATAAGGGAATCACACAAGTGGACTCTCCCTCATCTACAATAGTTTGGTGGATGTTTGACCTTCCCATCAAAACTTAAATATGGAAAGTTACATGGTGAGGTAAACAAGGCTTCCAAATGTCTAAATCGAAGGTAAAAAATTGGTTGTCTAAAGGATCTATGGAGCCTATGGCCAAAAGCAGTGTATTTCATTAAGTAGGACAAGTTTGGAGGACTTTGAGGGTGGACATTACACAAGGATCCCGGGCCAGATCTTCCACAATGCTATAATTTTGAGCAACATGTGCATTTCTATTATACATGGTTTTTTTAAAACATTTTTTGGTATTCTGGGCATAGTGTCATTCGTTGGTTTCTCTATTTGTAATGGTTGAGATGTATTGGTATTATGAATCTCTTTTCCTTTACATCTAGATGTGGTTGACTCGTAATTTTGATTCCTTGTATGGAGGTTCATTTTCTCATGACACATGAATACTTCACTTTGGCTTGGATTTCTCTCTTTTGAAGAGGCACCCTAGTTTTCCCCTTGTGAAGTTGCGGGCTTTGGTTTAGCAGTAGTAAGCGGTAATAGATTAGTTAGCACAATTGGTTTCTTAATAGCCTCTTGTTGTGCCAATAACCATCTAACAAATTCCATGTTAGGGAATAAGTAGGTCAAATGATCATATGTGCACAAGTTACATGGAAAATTTTCCTTCTTTTCTTTATTCCCCCCACCAAAGTTTCTATTGTTATTGTTGTTGTTATATGCATTTTTTTTGTAAGTACCCATGGGGGATTTGAACTCATGACCTTCCATTTACAACTTCTCATATGAATTACTCATTACCAATTTCCCTAACCCCCATGGAAAATTGCTATTCGCATTATTGTTACCCTTATTCCCATTTTTCTCATTCTTTTTTTTCTTCCCTTCAGGACATTCATTACCTTTTTCATTGCTCGTCTATACTGATAGAATGTTTACAGGAGGGTTGGGTTACAGGTTCTTGTTCTTGTTCTTCTAGGCTATAGGAACATTATGTTTCTACCTTGCCTAACCATGGTATTTTCAACTGAACCAATCACACCGTCAACGTGGGGTCAAGGGATTGGTTTAGTCATATTAGTATCTACTCTAGGAGAAATAGGTAGAGTATCATACAACATTATTGACTGATAATACACCAAATCAAACTGTTGAGCCTTAATTATGGATTTCTCTTATCTTTGCGTTCAAGAGAGTGCCACATCCTTCGTGATGAAAGGTTGCGATGATTTGATGAACCAATCAATTAAGAACTCATAGGATTTTGTGCCTTTATTAAAATACATATTCTTCTCCATTCATGAATATGATCGGAGATGCGAGTGGACTTATACTGCCTAAACAAAGTCAAGATTTATGTGTTAGTCTCATAATGAGATGGAAACTACAATTTTTTCAAGAAATCCATTGTAATCACATTGAAATTTTGAAAGGAAGTTTGTGGTAAATCAATGTACCTCTTTGATGCTACCATTGTTAAGGTCATTTGGAAGAGGAGAAACGAAATGGAATAATCCATCAAATAGTTCAAAGAACACCAAATATGGAAAGTCATCACATGGTTGGATAGACATTCTTTAGCCTTTCCTTCAAACTTAGGAATGTCTAAAGGAATTTTTGTAGGTATAGGTATCCATCCACTGGGTCATTGGTTAGTTGTCAGACACAACAGGTTCAAAGTATCTAAGAAAGGTAGTTTTGTTTGTGCCAAGGAATTACAAGCCCTAAGAGAATTCGCTACCCATTGGTTTGTATTCACAAAATATTGGCATGGTATAATGGATTCCTAGGATTTTTTGAATGGCTTATTATTATGTATGAAGTTCTGATTTTGAATGAACTGAGTTTACAAAAAGGGTTTCATATTGCTTTTAGGCATGCCCTCCATGATTGGTTGGTTTCCTTGAGAAGTATTGACCATGTTCATCTCTCTTTCCCTGGATGATGGAATGTTCCCTTGTTTCATATTATGCCCACATGGAAAACTTGCACTAGATCCCCCTATTCTAGTATTGATCGCATTTCCTTATGTCATGCTTTGTCATAAAGGAAAACCAATGCTCATATCTCCCGTTCCATGGAAATGCATGTTCATATGAGGTATATTGGAGTTAGGAACAACCCAAATCATAGTGGAATGGCTGGGCATGGACATTTGTCCACTTTAGGGTGGGAAATCAAAGGATGGAACTGATGGACCACTTCTAGGGGTAGTAGTGTTCATTGTAAAGACAAGGATATTGACTGTCACAGGTTGTAAACATGGAGATTTCATACTAAAGGAAAATGGGTTAGTGCCTTATGGAATAGCTTAAATGCCTCTAGTGAGCACCATTGTAGATGTTGGGAACCATATAGATGCTCATGTTGATGACATATTTAACCTTCCCTCCCCTATGAGAAAAAAAACTCACTGGGGTGTGACATCTTCAGTGATAGGTACATCCTAACTTGTTTAGACAACAAATTAACTAATCTATGGGTATGTGACTCTAGTTCTCGGTTGTGCACAAAATTAGGACTCTATGGTGGGTTTAACCCTCATTTGGGGCTTGAAATATTCTCAATATATATGGGATGTAATTTCCCCTCAAGATGAGTAGAAGTGGATTTGGGGGAGTTATTAAACTATCCTTGAGAGTCACTAAGGTGTCCTTCTTTAGACAAAATCTTAGAATCACTAGAGCATGTATAGTTTTCTTCTTCGTGTTCTATTTCTAGTTGTTGATTTTCTTCCTCTGACCCTTGAGGGGGTGGACTATTACACTCCAATATTTGGCTTAGCATGGGGAAATCTCTTGGTTCAAGAGAGTGTCCTTGAATCCTTTTGTACCAATGCAAAAATTGATCGAATACGATGGCTCGCAAAATACACAAAGGAGAAATATTACAAAATTAATAAATAAAACCAACAACATGTGCTAAGAAGTTATTGAAAAGATTTATGCGACATAAATACTCTTCCAAAGACAAGTACTTGGTTATTCAAGACCAAATACTATTCAGTGAAGAGATGCAATTTAGGGATCTTATTAAAGTTATCCTGGGATGATTAGGGTCCAATTCCAACCAACAAAGATTGAGAGACAATTACCCCAATATTCAATGTACTAATCACCAAGGGTGAAAGAAATTTTCTTCTGCAAATACCCTCCCAAGGATCTAGGATATAGGTTTTACGTCTGTCTTAGGTGCCACAAGATATTCCCCTTTCATTGATCTAGGATAATCATAGGACCAATAACTAAGGTTATCACTTCTCTTTAGATAGTCAGGCAGAATGGTCACTAAAAAGAGATTTTGTCAATGGGGGATTATAGGACACAAGTCCTAGACCTGAATTTTTCAGTGAGCAGTGGTGTCACCCTGAGGATTTTTCATGCCTAATAAACTCACAAACTCACATAACCCCAATAATTCAATCACTAAGGGACAATCTGTCCACTTGGACTAGATTTACCTACCGCTTGAGTCCTGTATTAGAAGTGCTTTCCCAACAAGTAATTCACGTTAATAATTAATTTTAGCACTCTTTAATAGTTCCTAGTCTCAATATTATGTGGTTTTGGAGGATTTAACTCACAACACCTATCTCTAAATTCCTAGAACCTGGACTATTAGGTTAGTTCCTACAAAAGAAAACTCCTAGATTATTTTCAATGCTTTTTTCTTTACAAAAATGGTGTTTTCAAAAAAAATTCAAAATAAGAAAACTAAGTGGAACTAAAGATTTTCAAATGCACAAACACTCGTTCACATTCTTTAAAATGAAATATGAATCACTTTTCAAAACCACTCACTCAACTCTTTCACATGCAAATGCAAGTTTTCCAATGTAAATTCAAATCTTTCAAATGCATATGGAAGTCTTTTTAAAATGAAAATGAAAGTATACCAACTTTCATTTTGCAAAAAAAATACAAAATTTTGAACTAAACATTTTAGTTTTTGATTGAAAATGCAACTTTTAAACAAGAATGAAACTAATTCAATCAAGGAAACAAGCAAGATATGCCTCTCACTATAGTGAGAATAGCCTATAAACTCTTTACCTTTTAACCGACAACAAAAGAATGAAAATAAAAAAGGCATTATCCCTGCCCTTAACCTCAACCAGGATTTTAGGTTTACATAGTAACAAGGTTTGTTGAATCCAATATTTCCCAAAAAAAGAGTGACCAAGAGGACAAACAACGAGATTGTGTTCTAGACTTTCACAATTAAGGCCTATGAGATACTCGACACAAAATGAAAATACAACAAAGCACTAAAAAATTCCAATTTTTTCATGCAAATTTGACTCATACTTGGATTAAATACACTCAAATGCCACCCATAATCTTCCAGGAAGGCCAAAAGGAAGCCTACATTACTCAAATAATCCAACCAAACTAGAACTTTTTAGGGAAAAAGGGGAAATATTGAGTTATCATGTAAAAAATAGGGCATTCACTTATGTGCAGAAGGTTTCATGCATACCATTCACACATGTCTTGTGAATTAGGCATGAATACAACCTACCATTAACTACTGTAAGTGCTACAAGATGTGAATAGTTCCTATAATGGATTGCGAGATAGGGCAATTCAAGAAAATTCAAAACACTGAAATTTTAAGGTATCTAAAGTGTATCTAATCCTAACAAGGGACTCTAATTCCCAACAAAGTACAAAGAAACACTAAAAAGTCCCTGCTTTGTTTTTCTGCCCAGTGGAGTTTTCAGTTCAGTTGTACGAAAATTGATCCTATGACTAGGACGAGATCAACAACATACTAGAAAATATGAGATTGACGTAAGGGACTCTATTAACAAGCATTCAAGTTCAAACTCACTCAGAAGACCATATTCAAATAAGAAAATCTAATCCAAAGAGATAGAATAAGAAAGAGTTTGTGCACCTTATTTCTCATAGTTGATCCTAGCCCCTCCTTTTCCTCCTCATGATCTGATTTAGTTCACCCAATGTTCAACCTACAAAAAAAATAGAGACAACCTTTCTTAAACTAATTTGAAAAAAATAACCACAATTATTGAATTGAAATATGAAAGCTACATGCAATTACCAAAAAACTTCAAAATGTCAAATAGCAATTACTAAATTGACACAAATTTTAGGGAAGGGAAAGAAGTCAAAACTCTATTGAAATAGTGAAATAGAGTTCAAGATATACCTTTTGCTTCTTCGAAACCTTGGCGATCTTGAATAATTTAGGTCTCTCTTGATCAAGCACTCCAACAATCCCACTCCAATCCACAAACATGCAAAGGGGAGGAGCAATTTGAGGGAGACCGTTCCAAAATGCGAAGGGATGACTAAAAAATAATGATGATTGATGGAAGTGTGAGATAGATGTGATAGAGAGTGATTCCTCCAATGTCACTCCGTTGTGATGGACATTGGTCCTCTCCATGATGCATTCCATTCCCTTTTATTGGAAAAGGAAATGGTTGTAAATGGTTACCATGTGGGTTGGGGAGTCGCAAACAGGAAAATTAGTTTGGAAACTTCCTTAACTCCCATAATTTGAAATTTTATATTTTTTTTCATGAAATTACGTGGAATTCACGCTTAATTCGTAGGAAACTTGTAAATGATTCACTTCTTTCCAGTAATCAAGGTGAAAATGGCCAGTTTTAGTTGTATTTGTGCCTAATGAACTAGCAGGATGTGAGTGGTTCGTGCCCAACGTATTGGCAAGGTGAAAATTAGTAGTGAATTTGCTCCTTATGGTATAGTAGGGTGTGAATTTTCCTTTATTTATGCTTGCAACATTTCATAATGAGTTGAACATGGTTTGCGTTTCACTTTTGGTGATTAGGGAAGTTAGAAAGGGTCAAATCATAGGCTCTTCCATCCATCAATATCTTTTTTTGTGAACGTACAATGACACTTTTAAGTGTTGTATTTTGAACTGTTGTCACAAATGGAGAAGTGCCAATTTGATATATAACAATCACTCACTAGGTTGTTAGTCACTATGACAGAGTATTTTGCCACTATTTAGATTTTAATTCATTAGGTTAGTGAGAAATATACCACAAGTTTTAATCCCAATGTTGTCAAGTCACTAGGTCACCAAACAATTAGTCACAAGTTTTAATCCCACATTGGAAATAGGGTGTATGACATTAGAAATGAAATGTCCAAAATTGAAATTGAATGCATGACAAATGGTAAATTTTGTGACTAAAAAAGGGTCATAATTTCACAAAAATGATTGTAGGGTCACAAGTATTGAATCGTGAGGGACCAAAAAAGAAACATAGGAAAGAATATGTGATACAAAAGAATCATACAAAGTGACAAAAATTCAACATGTGATAAAGCTAACATTAGAAAAAATGAGAAAAGTTGGTCATAAAAGTATCCAAATTAAGACACCACTGATTACATCATTTTTGCAACCTTTTAAAATGAAAAAAATTGGTCACATAAAGAGTCAAATTGAGACACCACCAATTACATTCCTTGTGCAACCTTGAAACTTTAAAAAAATGTATTAGGATGAAATTATCCGAAATGGATCAATATATAAGTAGTCGCTTGTTTGGAGATTTGAGGGTCGAAATATTGCATGAATTGGCTTATAGGACCCATTTTTATGACTAGGGGAATTTTGAGGTTTAAAATGGGCCTCATAAGGGAAATAATAAAATAAGAGTTATATTAATAAAATAAAAGTTCTAAATTTTGGATGGGAAGAAGGAAAACTACTTTTTCTTATTGTATTTTGACATATCTCCTTATCGATTCGCCCAAATTTCGAGTTTGGGGACTCGTTGGATGCGGAATTTAATTCTGAATCCAACCCATACCCACACTGCATACTTCTGAGGTATTCACGACACCCAAAAATGAAAATTTCAATAAAAAAGCGTATTTACCCACAGCACCCAAAAATGAAAATTTCAATAAAAAAACGTAGTTTAATATTAAAATATGTTTTTTTTTATTGAAATTTTCATTTTTGGGTGTCGTGGGTACCTCATAAGTATGTAGTGTGGGTATGGGTTGAATTCCAATAATAAAATACGTTTTTTTATTGAAATTTTCATTTTTGGGTGTCATGGGTACCTTAGAAGTATGCAGTGTGCGTATGGGTTGGATGCAGAATTAAATTCCGCATCCAATGAGTCCCTAAACTTGAAATTTGGGTGATCCCATAAGGAGATATGTCAAAAATACGATAAGAAAAAATAGTTTTGTTTCCCTCCATTTGTTTTTACAAATTTTACCCTTGTGGTTGACATCATCATCTTGAATCCTATTGGTTCTTATAAAGTGTATTTTAATGGTACAATTTTTGTTTTGAGGCCCATTTTTTAACTTTAAACTCCCCTAATGTTGGTCTCATTTTGTAGATTTGGGGTTTGAAACCCATCTAGTTGACCACCATAGTTTTGAGTGGATTCAATTTCAACTCTCTTTCTCCGCACATGTGGAGCTAGTCATGTGTGTACTTTTAAGAACATTCTAGAAGGTCCAAAACCCTAAACTTAAATGAGAATATATGTATTTTCAAAGACTAAAATTAACCATAAATGACGATCAGGTTATGTTAAATACCGATCTATTAGGAGAATAAGTGGTTCCATTTCTATTATATTGTTCCATAGATGACCAACAATAAGGGGTGGTTGTGAAGCATAACAGAGGTGGTAATCGATTATGTAGCATCCATTCATACCACAATGTACACAATAACTGCATCATGAGTACCGATTTCCTTTTGTATTTTCATTCTACTCAAAAGAACAAGGCATAGTCCTCATTCTAGCTTGGTTCCCCCCATAGGGATTTTCCCAAGATAAGTCCAATTTCGAATGTGTGTATATTGTGTATTTCTTGTTCTATAATTTCTCTTATAATTCTAAAGATAAACTAATTAAAAGAACTAGTTGTAATATCCGTTGTGATGAATTGTTCTAGAGGAATAACCATGAAAGCATACATAGCAAGAAAATATATCATAAATTTGGCCACCAAATATCTCTTTGGTAGTGAAAGTGTGCCATTTCTAGTTACAATAATTAGGTCTATACTTAATTCCATACATTAAATTTCCATATACTACTATCTTTGTTGTGTTTGATCCTCAAATTCCAATACTTCGACCTCATAAACACCTACAAACATCACATAGAATTTCACAATGAACACTCAATCTATAGTGAGCACTCATCTACAATCTCAAAGTCTCGTATTAACGTGACTTACACTCCAATTTTCTAACAACTTCATTGTTACAACATGACTTGATACATTGGCCTCTAGAACATGTCAACACTTCCTAACACACAAATTGATGCTCCCAAACCACTCACTAGACACATTTACAATAGTTGTGATAAATAATTTTTGGGACACATGGAAAACTAAAACAAAATAAACCTTGCTCATTAGTGTGACATATATAAGTATGGAAGCACTACAAAGATTAAGACAAAGAATATAGTATAAGGGTAAAAAAAATGCGGACATACAACATTCATTTCAACCCCAAAGTTAATCCTTTCCTCTTAGCTACATTGTCTGACATTGATGAGGTCATTGTTCTTGTTCTTGGAATATAAACATATGTAATTGGGGTGTATGAGAGGTAAGTGTACATGATTGTACATGATATGAAAGTAAGGCATGTGCATAATCTTATTCTACCACAATTTCTACATTTTATTGAAAGATGTACCATTAGGGATTCGTCCCACATGACAACTTGATCCTCTTAAATTATTACCTCAGATCCATCAACTAAATAGTTTCTAAATATAAGGGATATTGTCCCCTCACAACCTTCATGACTCCCATCACTTGAAGGGCCTTATACAACTGGATCTCCTCCTTATCTGGAAATAAACATTGTTGTATATGATTGTAAATGATATGAACAAAGGCATGTGCACAATACTGCATTTTACATATTATGGAAAGACGTAGCATATGGAAATAAAACTTTGTTGTACATGATATGAAGAAAGGCATGTGCAAAATTCTACTCACGTCATGACTATCCTACTTTTTACATGTTATGGGAATAACATTTAGAAATAAAAAATTGCATGCTAAATTAATATAATGCATGCTTGACCTTTGAAAAAAATTAGAAGGGAGGAACACAATAAATCTGAGTATTGTTTCATTAATTCAAAAACTGTTAAGAAAACATTATTAACAAAGTAGCTTCAACAAGAAGACACTTTGCCTCCTAAACTTATGGTAAATAACTATTACTTAATCACCTTTAGAACTATTGTTACTTGTAATATGCAAGGTATTTTTTCTAAGCACTTTGATATTAATATTAATAACTAAATTCGTTGTAACGATGTTTTCTTACCAATAATCATTTCACAATATTAAAAACCACAATAAATAAATGTGAAATAAACAAATGCATTATTTTAAAATGCTAAGTTTTATTTATAAATGCTACATCTTTTATCATAAAATCTTAGGAAATCATTATTTTGAAATGACATGTTGTTATAGCACAAATTGGAACTTCCCTATTAATGATGATAGTACCCCAAAGATTATATCTAAGTGTCCATGTACATCCACATAATGAACTTCTAAAGAGTGGAATATCCCTCATTTTGGCTTTATTTGATGGTATAATTGCACTAGAAGGGATTCCAACTGACCTCCTATTGAAAACACTAAAGTTGCACCAATTTAGAGATCCTATTATCCTTTGCATAATGCAAGGAGCATGCCATGCTATTTGTCTTTGAGAAAGGTGCGTGGACCTTGAAAATCACTAAAAAAATATAAATTTTCTCAAAAAATGGGAAGTTTTAAAAGTTATAGGGAGGTTTGTCTCAGTTTCTAACTCACTAAATTGCTTGGTAACCTCTCTAACTATCCTAAAATCATTAAAAAGGGTAAGGAGGGGCTAAGTAAATGGAGGATCCTCATATTAATGTTATGCTGGAGTATTTTCTTCTACCTTCTTGAATTATTTCATCCCATTCCCCCTCAATGACCACTATCCTTGAGAATTCTTTCTCTAAGTTGTTGAATCCATCTATCTTATATGACTTCTACCCTATACATCCATTGAAGATCAACTATGTGGAAGAGGGATTACATGTGAATCAAGCACAGAGGAACCCAATCATTGGTTTCAAAAGGTGCCGTAGCAGAAGGAAGGTAATCTATGTGTCATTCATCTTGTTGCATCTTAACATAAATTTCTGATCTTTTAGTCCCCTATATACATGTTTAACATTTGATATGTTCCTTAATTATTTGTAGATGGAAAAGTACTAGTATTTCAAGAGCATTGTTAGTTGTAGGGTTGATTGTTATATGTTGTAGGGTTGATTGTGTATATGTTCTATTGCAGTCATAGTGCCTGTGAGGAGGGTTAGTGGATCTTTTTGTAGGTTTCAATCTTGCTGGAGTGAAGTGGATTAGAGGTTGAAAGAAGAAGTTGTGAGGATTTAACATTAGAAACAAGTTCCTCTTTCCTTCTATCTCATTCTCCTAATTTATTTTTGGTTTGCGCTTGATTTTATGAGTGATAAAAAGATAACCCTTATGTCTGAATGATTGGTTTGAAGAGTCTTAAATATCAGTATTCTATCTTTTTAGTATGTTGGTGAACAACCCTAGTCATTAGGATCAAATTTTGTACAACTGAGCTGGAAAATCCAATGTGTAAAATCCCTCTCTATAGGGATTTTGTAGGTTGATCTTCCAACTAATTTTGGGTTTCTCCAACCCATTAGGTCTATATAACAACCTTCCTCTGAATTTGTAGAAAAGTTCAAAACATTTCAATTTTAGATTGTTTTATCACTTCCTAGGTGTCCCATAATATTTTCAATAGAGACGAACGCATGTGGTAGGGTTCCCACACTCTTCTCTATGGGAAAAATAGTGTTTTCATACTCCTTTTTCTCTAGACAGAAGTGTGGGGTCAAAAAGTAGGGTTTTCCCTTGTTTTGTGCTATGTTTTTTTAGGGATGTCTATTGATTTATGTTCTTGAATATAGTTATTAGGTTGCATTATCAAATTAGGAATCATTTGGTGGTGTTTATATGCTTGATTACCTAGGATTTATTTTCATTAGGAAATGTTCAAGAGTTTTTGGTTCCTTATTTCTCCTTTTGCATTTGTTGTTGTTCACTTTGACTTGAAGAAGTAAGAGCATCGGTACATTCTAGTACCTATGTTTTGTGTATTTGTTTAGGATAAATATGTATTAAAATAATTTCTTTCTTAGTATACCTAAACTTACCACTTGAGTCTAATAGAAACCCATAGGGAAATCCTTCTCAAGTTGTATAATACAAGGTAGCTGAAAAGACAAGTTTGGAGTACTTATTTTGCATTATAGTGAATCGACATTTGTTTTTCCTTTTTACATTTTAGGTGGAGTCATGAATGGGATTTTCCATCTAAGCATGCATGTATTAGGTTAGTTTTTTTTTTAGTTGGAGACTGCAAGTTTCTATATTTTCATCTTGCTATCATTGTGGATGAAGAGAAGTTTTCTTTGATATATTCTGATATCTCATTGAAATTTGAATAAAGTTGGAAGTTGTAATATTAATGAATAAGATCTCTTTTATGTTCGTTTAATTTTGGAACACCATTTTTCATATTATTCCACATCCTTGTGATTAATAACAACCTTTAAAAGAAATTAACTAGAATTGTTTTTCTTTGATAGAGAACTAACAATAGTCTAGGTTCTAGGGCATTGGTTATTGGAGAGTTAAAATTATCCAAGTACAGATAAAATGAAACTAGGAGTACTAGATATAGAAAATTCCAATATTCACATTAAGTAATTATCGGGAAAGTTCCTCTAACACAAGCGTCAAGCAGTAGGTTAGATTATTTCAAGTGGTCAGACTGTTCCCTGCCACTTGAGTTAGTGGGGTTATGAAAGTCTAGGAGTTGTTTAATTGTGGAAATTTCTTGGGGTGACACCACTACTATATTGATAACTACGGGTCTAGTATTTAGTCCTATGTTACCGACCCATTCATAGAATCCATTTCCAGTGAGTGTTCTTCTCGACTACCTAGCGTGAAGTGGTATCCATAGTTTCTCTTCCTAGGTTGCACCTAGGTGACTGCAAAAGAAAAGTATTGTGGTACCTTAGACATATTTAAAATATATGTCTCAGCTCTCGGGGAGGGTGTTCCTAGAAAGGGAGTACATGCACCCCTAGTGATCATTGCGTGAGGATTAACATAACTATCTCTCACACCTTTGTTGGTTTTACTTGGGCCCTAATCATCCCAGGGTAACCTTTAGAAGGCCCTTTGTCAACCCTTAATTAATTGAACTTATGACTTAACCACCCGAGTTTGATTTCTTGGAGAGTGAGTTTGCTTGGTTGTATTGATCTAAGTCATTCCCGAGTGCACGCTGGGGACAACGGTTGACTGAATGAGTCCATCACTATTATGGCAGAAGCATATAAAAAGAGCAAGCAAAGCAGGAAACACACTCTATCGACAAAAAGTATGCCCACAGAAAATATACAAGAATTCGAACAAAACACTTATTTTCAATGAAATATGGATCAATATGATTGATCTGTATACTACAATAGTGTACATGTTTATATAGAATGTCGAGACACTTGGGTGACTACCTGTTACGTTCAGTTGCAAAAGAAGTTATAATGGTTTGAAATTTCAACCATCGCAAACAACTGGAAGATACATAGATACTCTGTTGATGTTCGACAGTCATCGATGTCGACAATGCATGTGGAGATGTTGTATGTCGAGCACGAAACCTGTCAAGGTTGTCAAATTCACTTGTGTTGAGGTTCATACTTGTCGAAGCCGATGTTGAACCTGTCGAATCAGTTGAAGTAGTCGAAGTAGTCAAAGTGCTAGACTTTGTCGAAGTTTGAAAACATGCCAATTGTTCGTTGGATCATTCATCCTTCCTTAATAAATAATGGGATCCATTGTGTATTTGTTCAGGTGAGGAAACTTGTTGGCTATTTTAGTCACAAAGCACCATTTTCCTTGCTCGGGGAGTTGTCCACCTTTAGCCACTTGAAGCAAGGGAATGGAGTTCATCCTTGTATGGTGTATGTGTCATCCCACTATGGTGTCACAAAGGAGAGGTTTCTGGACATCTGGATGGATGTATTCAGGTTCTGTTCTCTGCAAGTCGTTCTATTCCAACAATGGTGCATGGTATAGTCGAAGTAGATCTACATTAAAGACTGGATGTAGACCAAGGCATGTGGGAATGTAGAGCTAAAAGGAGTTTTCTCCAATTTGTTTAAGGATAATGTACGAACCATATTGCAAAGGTTTCAACTTTCTGTATGGGCCAGTGAAGCACTCCTTATTTATATGACCTGATCCCTAATGTTAGCACCATTTCTGGTTAGCAGTTGGAGAGGAGCATACCAAAGGGAAGAATAAGGTAAGAGATAAAAATTTCATGATGGGACCTGAAGGTTTGTGGAAAGGTGCTTAAAAATAACGGAAGAGACTTATTTCTAAATCTTGAAAATCATATATTTGAAAGGGATCATAGCTTAAAACATTGGAAATAAGTTTTAAATGAAAATTACTCCCCATGTTATCTTGTGGTAAGGTTTGATGGTGTAGATCTGCAGTGGAGATGATCTATGACTATAGATAAGTCTGATGGGGAAATTTGCATGACAGAAATAGGTTTGGTCTGCAACGGAATGGATTAAAAGGCAATGGGAATCTATGGTAATATGAAACAGGGGAGGAAGATCTATGATAACTAAAGGTTCCACCGATGGGACATGCATGGAGGGATGAACTTTCCAAATCAGTGGAAAAAGTTACATCCAACATAAATCAATGACAAAGATCTGGATGGAGCAATGATCTACATTTGGAATTCATTCCGCTAGATGAACATCCTTAGAGAAAACAAGTTTTAAAATCAACGAAATGTGGTATGGTATGCATGTTTCAACAGTTGAGATGTACGCCTGATCAAGATCAATGGTTGATATTTATTCCGATGATGGAAGATGCATGGGTAAAGAAAGTTTGAAGATCAATAGAATTGGTTAAGGGGCCCGCACGGTCAATGGTGCATATTTTATTAGAGTGATATATACAGTCCAGGATCATTCTTTTGAATCAACATGCACAAATAAAATCATAGGGAGCCCCAACAGAATTGATTAGAGGAGAATGGAAATCAACGATCGAGATTTAGGGTGATCTAAATCTACGTTGGATAATCACTCCATTGGGAGAAGATGCGCACTCTTTGTAAAGCCAAATATAAGAGGAATGTTAAAAGGAGAAATTGATCAATGGTGGAGATTTATACAAGGTAATATCAATGGTCGATTGTTAATCCACCGAGGTGAGGTACAGTCCATTTTTTATATGAATAGATGATGTTAAAATAGGAAAAATATATACGGTGGAAAGTGAATGAAGAGTAGATCTATCATTGAGATGAGTGTCACTGCTAGGAGTTACAGGAGGAATATGGATGGATTATATAGAAGGAATGAGAATACAGGGTTAACCAATGAGTGGGATCAACGATTTAGAATGAAAGACACCAGCTATACAGACAAAGAAACATTTAATGGAATAAGATGCATGAAAAATACTGGAATAAAATAATATAAAAGAAAAATCACATGGATAGGGACCATTTGGCTATTTATGCATTGGAAATCGAGAGATCACGACTATGCGGAAGAAACAAGTGGAATGTTTTCTCAAAAAGAATACCATGATCGGCTGGTCAATTGTAGGTTGGACCATAGAAAATTTGAATATAGAAATAGTATTTATATGGAAAGACAATAATTGATAAGTTATCCTAGGATTTTGAAATGTTGTTCTCCTTCAGAGCCATATGTTCACAACTACTAGATTTTTCTTACGTGGAACATATGGAGCTAAGAGTGCTGGAAAAGGAGATGGCCAGCTTGGAGCTGCCAACTGTCAACCAATGGAAGATAGTTGAGAAGTTTGGAAAGACAAAATGCAGGTTGCGCTGATAAAGAAATATTGAAGTCCCGTCGAAGAAAATTTTGAAGACTAGTTATTTAGCAAATTTTAGTTTATTTCCAGAACAATTATTAGTTAGAAGATCTGAGTGAAAAATGTAAAAAGGAACTTATGTCTTATTTTTAGCATAGTTAGTTATCAACTCATGCAACACTATTTTGTATTTAAACAAGTTTTTGTAATAGAACAAGGCTTGGAACTCGTGAAATTTTACATTGTAATTGATACTTCAGAGATTAATAAAATTACAGAGCTGAAGATGGCCTTTTCAGAGATTCCCGTGTTGTCTTTATTACACTCTGTATTTCCCTTTCCTTTATGTGCATGTATTTCCTGTTTATTACTTCCAGTATGTTTTCCCTTTCATGTTTGAATGCGTTTACAATAGTTTAGAATTCATAATCATATGCTTTGTTCTATTACTTTCAAACATTCACAAAACTTGTTCATATAAAGTTAATGTTGGATTCATCCTAGTTTGATGCCCGCATTAATGGATTGTTTATAAATTCCTCCATAATCACCAGACAAAAGGATTTTGACTGTAATGAGATTGCTACCTTGTCTATGTTAAAGTTTCCTAAGTAGCAGCACTGTTAATATTATTGTTTCACATTATGACTCCATGCCCAATGTATATTTGTTTCAACCACCAACAATCTTAATTTTTATTTCTTGTTCAAATATCTAGCCTCGTGAAAACAAATATTGAGAGATCCCTCTCTGGAGAGAAAGAAACCAACTTTCTTTCCTAAAGATTGGTTTTGTGGTTATCTTGGGGTTTATCTTTTCAAAATCGGGGGTACATTATGAGTGCTAACATCTTGGCGTTGTTGCAAAGGAACAAGAGTTCAAATATGCCCCAGGAGAACGATAGAGATTTCAAGAAGACAAAATTTATGTGGGAAAGCAGAGGTGCTTACATTGAGGTTGGTTGTACATTTTCCCTAGCGACTCCACGTTGATTTAAAGTAGATTTTCAGAAAAGACATCCTGGCTTCCAGGAAGACACACACTAGAGGTAATCCTTCTTCTAAAATTTTATACAGTGTGGAAAACCCAGAAAGATTGATTAGACCTAGGTCTGGTAAAGAAATAATAAATACTTCTCAAATTGAAGGATATTTTTCTCAAGAATTTCATAGTTTTCAAGATTTTGAGTGGGAAACAAGCTTTGAAAGATCACTATTAAGGTCCAAATCTGAATCAGATCTTAAACAAACAGAAATAAATCCTAATAGCCTTGAATCATATTTTCTTGACTCTCTTTGGAATAATATTCAAGATACTGTTAGGGTTGAAGAAAATAATCCTATTATTCAAGTCTTTCAGCCTCATATTTCAAGTCCTATTCACAGCCCTCCTCAAAGTCCTCCTGCTGTCCCAAACCCTCCTAGACCCATGGTAGCTAGGTTTTCTCCTTTGGATATTCCTGCTATATTGCATGATTTGCCCCAAAATTATTCTGAAAGAATATCCTTATTTGATGGGGAGGGAAACTTTACTGCTAGGAAACATATGGATATAATTGGATATTTCATTGATTTGGAGGAAGTAGACTATGATGATGCTAAGATGAGGCTATTTGCACAAAGTTTGTCTGGAGAGGCAAAAAGATGGTTTAAATATTTACCTACAAGATCCATACATACATTTGAATCCTTCCAAACTTTGTTTCTATATAGGTGGGAAGATAAGAAAAATCCTCTACAAGTTCTTTCTCAATATAATAATCTGAAAAAGGGGAATTTTGGGTCACTTCACGAGTTTTCCAACAGGTTTATGAGGGTGTATAATTCCATACTAGCAAACATCAAACCCTTAGTAGGTGCTTCCCAACTCCATTATGCTGATGCTTTTGAAAGTGATTTATCTCTATTGTTGAGAGAAAGAAAGTATGCAAATCTTGCTTCTATGTTTTAAGGATGCCTTGGAGGTAGAAGCTAATCTAATGGCTTCTGGAAAGATGAAACAAAGAGTAGAAGTGGACAGAAGAAGAACTAGAGAAGAACATCAACCTTCCACTTTTGTTGTTGTTGTTGCTTCTTCTTCAAACGATGCAAAGTTTGAAATGATGATGAAAACTATGGAAAGGTTAATGGACAGGTTCACTATAGACAATAGACCACCCAATAGAGAGCAACCTAAACCTCAAGTAAGAAACCCCAACTTCAGAATACCACCTCCTCCTCCTCCTCCTCAAAATAGGTAAAGAGACCCAAGAAATCTCAGAAATCCTGAAGATAAACAAATAAGGTCTCCATTCCATGAAAACTATGTTGATGATGAGGAAGAAATTGATCCAATGGATAATTAGATTCACCTTTTTGATGATTTGGATACATAAATATATCTCACTGAAGAAGAGCATAATTTGTTTGCTTAGGAAGATGACAGTAATATTTCTAAGGTGGATGTAGAGAAATATCAAAGGGGTTACCAGAATGTCATAGATGATTTTCAAAAGAAACTGAAATTGAGAAGTGGAGACGTGACTATAAATAAAGGAAGGTCTAATGCAAGTCAGCCTTCCGATAGTCAAACTGATACAAAAAAACAAAAAGAGAAACAAAAATAAAAAGATGTACATAAAATTGTAAGTAATACTGGAGACATATCGAAAGAAATTAGCCAGCCCATACTAGTTGATGTAGATAAAGTACTTTCCTCTTTTAATTTGCAAAATGAGTTGTCAAAAATAAAAATTTCTATCCCATTTAAGGAGTTGTTGAAAAATAACGAGTATAGAGAAAAAATCACCAAGATGCTGTAGAATGAAGGTGAATGTCAACCAGATACTTTAGAAATCACAGATAATACTCCCACCATAGTTCTTGGCCCTAGAGTTGAAGACATAGATGAAGAAGATGTACCTCCTTTTTATGTAAGTTTAAATGTCCTTGATATGATTTTGCACAATACCATGCTTGATTTTGGTGCATCTCATAACTTAATGCCAAGGGCTGTAGTGGAAAGTTTAGGATTGGAGATTACTAGGCCTTATAAATACCTATATTCGTTTGATTCTAGAAAGGTGAAGTGTCTGGGACCGATTAAAGATATGGTGGTGACTCTTAATCAAATTCTAGCTAAAAGCATTGTCATGGATGTGGTGGTGGATGATATTCTTGCTAAATTTGGTATGATACTGTCAAGATCGTGGGCTTCAAAGTTGAAGGGAAAATTACAGATGGATATGTCATTTGTAACTATTCCTTTATTTCGGGGTCATAGAAGACTACATATGTGATGAGTAGCCAAGATAAACCTGATAATCACCCCATATATGTTGTAGATACTGATTGGGGTATTTTATATTATTTAATGACTCACTTGCATATCCTGAAATACCCATAGTGGTAGATTTAAAAGAAAATAAAGAGTTTTCCGAAAGAGAGGAGGCATTGGAGTAAAAACAAAATGAGGAGGAACTGTGGCAAATGTTTTTTGATGGGTCTATCAGCAAAGAAGGAGCTAGTGTTGGTGTGTGGATAATTTCTCCTAATAGAGAATTTAAGGTGTACTCTTAAAAGTTAACCTTTGAATGTACAAATAGTGTTGCACAATATGAGGATCTATTGTTAGGTTTAAATGCTTTAAAGGATTTGGGAGCCAAAATAATACATGTGTTTGTAGATTCTGAGTTAGTGATTAACCAAGTGAATGACAACTATCAGACTAAACATCCGAGAGCATATATAAATGAGGTCTGGGATATGTTGGGTAAATTTTTCAGAGAGTGCAAAGTTAGAGTCATTCCCAGATGAGAGAATCAAGTAGTTTATTCATTGGCCACCACTATTGGGAATTTCAAAGTCCTCATATATTCAAAACAAAAATACAAGATAACATTTGTAAATAGATCTTCCATCCCTGATAATTCCAAATAATGGCAGGTATTTGAGGACGATTTGCAGATAAAGATATTTTCGGAATTATTAGACAAATTTGTAATACCCAAATAGATACAGAAAATCAAAACATAGAAAACCTCCATGAAGATGTACAGTTCAATGATGAAGATGTTGAAAACAAAAAGCTGAAAAATGTGATTGGAGGAAGGGACATAATACAATTAAAAAGCAATTATATTCCAAAAGGTCTGATTCCTCTTGAAAAATAATTTGATCATAATGATGTTGCCAAAGATCCAAAGGTTCAACCTGTTGAAAATGACATTGAAGACCAAAACATAGGAGCTTAAGATGTACCCAGAATTGTAAAGCTATCTACAAATTTTCCTGTGGATGAGAAGGAAAAATACATTCATCTGATGGAGAATTATGTTGATGTGTTTGCATGGAGTTATGAAAATTTGAAGGAATGTGACACTTCCATTATAAAACACACCATTCCTATCAAACCTGGAGAAAATCTATTTAGACAGAAGTTGAGAAGAATTAGTCCTATGTTGTTGCCTCTGATAGAAAAAGAAGTCAAGAAACTGGTTAATGCAAAGATCATTTTTACTCTTAGATTCTCTAAATCGGTAGCTAATCTAGTACCCGTCAGAAATAAAAATGGTGAAATAAGACTTTGTGTTGATTTCAGGAATTTGAATAAAGTATCATTGAAAGATAACTATCCTTTACCTAAGATTGACCATATTCTACAGAAAGTGGTAGGAACAGAGAGAATTTCCACCATGGATGGTTTCTCTGGATATAATCAACTAAAATTTCTTCTAGGTGACCAAGAAATAAATGCTTTTACAACACCATGGTGTAATTTTATGTATGCCAAGATGTCATTTGGGTTGATGAACGTAGGAGCGACTTTTCAAAGAGCCATGGATATTGCTTTTGCTGAAGAAAAGGATAAGTTTGTACTTATGTATATGGATGATATAACAGTATTTTCTAAATATGATAGAGACCATGTGAAACATTTGGAGAAATAGTTTTTGAAATGTAGAAGGTATGGCATTTCCCTTAATCCTAGGAAATCAAATTTTCCTTTGAAGGAGGTGAATCTATTGGGTCATATTATTTCTAAAAGTGGAATCAGAATAGACCCAAATAGAGTGAATGACATTCTGAGCCTAGGAGTAAAAAGGAGGTGAAGTATTTCATTGGCCAAGTGAATTTTTTAAGAAGGTTTATACCAATTTTTGCTGAAATTTTGAGAAATATCACCAATATGTCGAGAAAGGATAATGAGATTAAGTGGACAGTGGATGCTAGAAAAGCTTTCAAAGACATTAAGAAATCCATTACTGAAGCCCCAGTTTTGGTAAGTCTTGATTTTTCAAAATATTTTTTGGTATTTTCATATGCTTCTGAACACACCATTGCTGGAGTTTTATTGCAGAAGAATAGTCAGAATGATGAGAATCCTATTGCTTTCTTTAGCAAAGTGCCAAGAGATCAAGAATTGAAGTATGACATTATGGAGACACAATTCTATGGTTTGGTCAAGTCTTTGAAAGATTTTAAGGTGTACATTCTTCATTCTCATATTGTGGCTTATGTTCCCAACAATGTGGTAAAAAGTATCTTTACACAACCTGATCCAGAGGGAAAGGGGGATAAATGTATTGTTGTTCTGCTAGAATATGATTCAGAAATTAAGCCCACAAAATTGGTGGAAGGACAGGGGATGGCTAAGCTAATGACAGATTCAAACTGTGAATCTTTGCAACTAAATTTCTTGTCTAATCCTTCTAATCAGGTTGAGCCAGAACTGCAGGTGATACCATATTTTACTTTACCTCCATGGTATCGTGACATTGTATATGTATTGCAGAACTTGAAGGCTCCTCCTGGATTAAGAAAAACAAGGGTTAGATTAGTCAAATAGAAGGCAAAAAAATTATGTGTCCTGAATCAATATTTGTATTGGAAGGATCTAGGTGGGATTTTGTTGAATTGTTTATTGGAGAATGAGGACCAACACACCATGAAAGAATTCCATCAGGGGATTTTTGGAGGACATCATTCTTAGACAGTGAAAACTAACAAAATCTTGAGAGAGAGTTTTTGTTGGCCTTCTATGTTTTCTGATGTGTATAAGGAAATCACCACATGTCATCAATGCCAAAATTTTGAAGGGAATAGAAAACTAGTGCCATTACCTCTAAATCCCATCTCAGTTGAAGCACCTTTTCAGTACTGGGGGTTGGATTTCATTAGAGAAATCAACCCAAATTATTTTGGTCAGCACATGTGGATTCTAACAACTACTGATTATTTTATCAAATGGATTGAATCCACACCAACTAGAAGAGCCATTGATGTTATCATTATGGATTTCCTAGAAAATAATATCTTGTCAAGGTTTGGGTGTCCAAAGAGGATCGTAACTGATAATGCCCCTGCCTTTAAATGAAAGAAAATGACCAGTTAAGTACCATATTAGTTTAAATCATTCTAATGCTTACTATCCTCAGGGAAATGGGCTTGTAGAGTCTTCCAATAAGAGTTTAGTAAAGATAATCAAGAAGTTGTTGGAAGATAATAAAAGAGCCTGGCATACCAAACTGAAATATGCTTTGTGGGAAGATAAGATAAGTACTAAAAGAGCAATTGGAATGTCACCATTTAAGTTGGTTTATGGAGCAGAGGTGATGTTTCCAGCCTCTCCAGGTCTGCCTGTCATGAAGCTGTTGCAGGAACAGGAGGATGAGCCTAATCATATGCAGAGAAGAATCAATCAGATAATTGAACTGAGGGATAAGGCTTATGGCAAAGTACAGGTACATCAAGAGAAGGTTAAAAATACTTTTGATATAAAGGTAAAGGAGGAAAAATTTCAAATTGATGATTTGGTATTAAAATGGGATACACCAAAAGAAGAGAAACATGGCAAGTTTGATTACATGTCGAGGAGAATGTACATTATTGCATCTTACAGAGGTGAAAATTTATTTGTTTCACAACATCAGGATGTGGTCAGCTGAAAGAAGGCCCTATCAATGGAATATTTATGAAGCATTATCTGCCCTAGAGGTGGAAGGTAATTTTTGTACTGTAGGTTGTATATATTTATTTAATTTGAAATCATTACAGATGGAGATCTAAGATATTTGAATCCTAGAGAGAAGGCCCTAAGATCTTGAGGGGATGCCATTTTCCTTTATTTTCATATACATAAAAAGAAAAAATAATTTTTGAGTTTTGCAGGAAGTAAAAATAGGCACCGGTTTGTGGGTTCTTTGCTACCTCACTAGGAGGTTAGCATCCCTAGTTGGAGCCAGCTGTTAGCACCATTTATGGTTAGCATTTGGAGAGGATAATATCAAAGGGAGGAATAAGGTAAGAGTTAAAAAATTCATGATGGGACCTGAAGGTATGTGGAAAGGTGCTTAAAAATAATGGAAGGGGCTTATTTCTAAAGCTTGAAAATCATATATTTGAAAGGGATCATAGCTTAAAACATTGGAAATAAGTTTTAAATGAAAAATATGCCCCATGTTATCTTGTGGTAAGGTTTGATGGTGTAAATACGAAGTGGAGATGATCTACAGATGTAGATGAGTCCATTGAGGAAAGTTGCATGATAGAAACAGGTTTGGTCCCCAGCGGAATGGTTTAAAAGGTAGTGGGAATTTATGTTCAGATGAAATAGGGGAGGCAGATCTATGATCACGAAATATTTCGCCGATGGGACATGCATGGAGGGATGAGATTTCCAAATCAACAAAAAAGTTACATCCGACATAAATCAACAACATAGATCTGGATGGAGCAATGATCTATGGTTGGGATTCATTTCGCTAGATGAACATGCGCAGAGAAAACAAGATTTAAAATCAGTGGAATGTGGTATGGTCTGCAGGTTTCAACGATCGAGATGGAGGCCTAATCGAGATCAATGGTTGATATTTATTTTGTTGATGGAAGATGCATGGGTAAAGAAAGTTTGAAAATCAACGAAATTGGTTAAAGGGCCTGCACGATCAATGGTGCATATTTGATGAGAGTGAGATCTACGGTCCATAATCATTATGCTGAATCAACATGCACAAATAAAATTGCAGGGATCCCCAACTGAATTGATTAGAGGAGAATGAAAATCAATGGTCGAGATTTAGGGTAATCTAAATCTACAATGGAGAATCACTCCGCTGGGAGAAGATGCACTCTCTTTGTAAAGCCAAATATGAGCATACTGTTAAAAGGAGAAATTGATCAACGCTGGAGATTTATACAAGGTAAGATCAATGGTCAATTGTTAATCCATTGAGGTGAGGTGCATTCCAGTTATGATATGAATAGATGATGTTAAATAGGAAAAATATCTATGGCAAAAAGTGAATGAAGAGTATATCTATAGTTGAGATGAGTTCCGCTGATAGGAGTTACAGGAGGAATACGGATGGACTATATAGCAGGAATGAGAATACATGGTTAAACAATGAATGGGATCAACGGTTTAGAATGAAAGGCACCAGATCTATGGAGAAAGAAATATTTAATGGAATAAGATGCATTAAAAATACTGGAATAAAATAATATAAAAGAAAAAGCACGTGGATAGGGACTATTGTCTGTTTATGCATTGGAAATCAAGAGATCACGATTGTGCAGAAGAAAAAAGTGGAATATTTTCTAAAAAATAGTACCATGATCGACTAGTCAATTGTAGATTGGACCATAGAAAATTTGAAGATATGCAACAGTCTTTAGTTGGAAAGACAATAATTGATAAGTTATCAGAGGATTTTGAAATGTTGTTTGCCTTCAGATCCACATGTGCACAATTGCCATATTTTTCTTACGTGGAACATGTGGAGGAAGACTGACGACAAAGGAGATGGCCAGCTTGGAGTTGCCAACAGTCGACCAGTGGAAGACAGTTGAGAAGTATGGAAAGACAAAATATAGGTAATGTCGATGAACAAATATTGAAGACCCGTCGATGAACATTTTGAAGACTAGTTATTTAGCAAATTTTAGTTTATTTTCAGCACAGTTATTAATTAGAAGATCTGAGTTAAAAATGTAAAAAGGAAGTTATGGATTATTTTTAGCATAGTTAGTTATCATCTCATGGAGCACTATTTTGTATTTAAAAAATATTTTGTAATAGAACAGAGCCGAAGTTGGCCTTTTTAAATATTTATGCATTGTCTTTATTACATTATGTATTTCCCTTTCCTTTATGTGCATGTGTTTCTTGTTTATTACTTCCATTATGTTTTCCCTTTCATGTTTGAATGATTTTACAATAGTTCACAATTCATAATCATATGCTCCGTTCTATTACTTTCAAACATTCACAAAACCCGTTGATCTAAAGTTAATGTTGGATTCATCCTAGTTTGATGCCCACATTAATGGACCGTTTCTAAATTCATCCATAATCACCAGACAAAATCATTTTGACTATACTGAGATTGCTACCTTGCCTCGGTTAAAGTTTCTCATGCAACAACACTGCTAATATTATTGTTTCACATTATGACTCCATGCCCAATGTACATTTGTTTCAACCACCAACAATATTAAATTTTATTTCTTGTTCATATATATGGCCTTGTGAAAACAAATACTGAGAGATCCCTCTCTGGAGAGAAAGAAGCCAACTTTCTTTCCTAAAGATTGGTTTTGTGGTTACCTTTGGGTTTACCTTTTCACAACTGGGGGTACATTTTGATTGCTAACACCCAATTTGGAATGAATGAGGAATATGATGTTTATCATTTTGGGCCTTAGCTTTTGCATTAACTCGTTGCAACATTTCATGTTCTTGCTTCTGGAAGTTGTAGATTTGATCTCTGAACTTTAATGATTTATCAACTTCTCGTCCTTCAAAGTTGGTGTCAGTTGACTGTGTCAAGGAACTGGTCAATTTGATAGGTGTTGAGGGTTGAAATCCATAACAGATCTCAAATGGAATCTTGCCCACAGAACTGTGTTGAGAAAGATTGTAGATGTGTTTTATGTATGGAAAGTTGTCATCCCATGTTCGACGATGATTGTTGTTGTACATGTGAAGCAATTGTACTACCAAGCGATTCACCAAAAAAACAATTCATTCAACGCATTACTAACCATTCAAACAATCCTTCCTTTGGTCTTGAAATTCGTTTTCCATACACGGGGGACTCGATCGGAATTTGATGATGTCCTGACTTAAGGTCAAGCTTCGTAAAGAAATTAGCACCTTTCAGACAATCGATGAGTTTGTCTATCCTTGGAAGAGGGTATTAGTTCTTTACTGAAATTTTGTTGTGAGCACAATAGTCGATGCACATGCACCAAGTCTCGTATTGCTTTGGAACTAGGACAACTGGACTTCCACAAGGAGAGGACTTGGTGCGGATATGACCTTTGTTGATCAAATCCTAGAATTGGCTATGAATTTCTTCGTTCTTGACAATGGATCTTCTGCAAACAGATGTGTTAGGTAATGAATAACCAAGAACAAGTTCAATGGAGTGTTTTACCTGACAATGCGGAGGTACTCCATTCGTCTCTTGAAATACGTTCCGGTATTCCTCAAGAATGTGGTCGATTTGTTGTTGTTGTTGGGAGCTGTGCTAGCCGGTGAGTCGACTTGTTGGTATAGTCTTCCTAGAATGCTGAGGATTTATCATAATTAATGCAAACTTCTAAGCACGATTGATAAGATTCTTTGTTTGTTTGGAAATTATCATATCAACCGTTGATGCGGGTTGTTGCTCTGGTATGTTGTACCATTGGTTCCAAATTTTTACAATCACCTTCTGAGTTCATGACTAATATGTATCATGTCGATACCATAAGTAAGGTTTCCCAAACAAGGCGCCAGCTACAGAAAGCAGTGCCATGTCACATAGTACTCAATCTTCAAAAGGTTTAATGAAGTAGGTGAGTCTGCATTGGCATGTGATTCTTAGTTCCTGTCCATCCTCCATCCAACCAATATTGTAAGGTTGATGATGTGGAGTGCTGACAAGACCTAATTTCTTCACAAGATATTCAGAAACAAAGTTCTTCTGGCTACCATTATCCACAATCTTATGCAATGGATTTTTATGAACCCATATCTATGTATGGAACAGGTGCTCTTGTTCGTCCTCATCGATGATAGCCAAGGCTGTTGGAGTGGTCAAAGTCGAATCCAAGAGGGTTGATGCATATGGATCAGATTCTACTAGGGTTTTGTTGGACAAGTTGGATGTCAACAATTTTTCCAAAAAATTATTTTGAGCTTTGCATTTTGACGTATCATGCCATGCTGAATTTTGATAATCACACCATTTCCCAGTAGGAGCTTGTTTGCTGCGATCCTTCTTGTCTTTCTAAAAATTATTCTTGTGTTGATCAGGGTTTGGTGGAGTCCACTGAGAAGGGTTCTTAAACTTGTCGGAGTCGGCTGGTGACTTCTTGTCAGATGTTTAACCTGTTGGCTTGTTCTGAAACATGATTTTCCTTTTTGTTTAGATTCAAGCTTGCTGGTGTAATGAAATGCATTAGCAAGCGTACTGACAGTTATAAACTCCATCTCTTGATGAATGTACAGGGATAATCCACTGGCGTACTTCAGTACAAGCAATTTCTCTTCTTCTTGGACACCAAGTCTAGCCATGAGTCAATAGAACTCATTGGTGTAACTTTGCATGGTCTGGTATTTCCATTACCTTAGATGCTGCCACTTCTTATATTGTTATTCAAGATACTTGCATGGGTAGACTCCTTTCAGACATGTTTGACAAATTTTACCCATGTGTCTATGAGGTCTCCTTCTTTTTCCATCTTTTTCGATAACGTTTTCCACCAGCAATGTATGAAGGTTGACATCTTTAAGGATGCAATGGTTATCTTTTCCACTTCGGAGAGTTGATTCATGGAATAGTATGATTCTAGTTGCTGTACCCAATTATCGATGGATTCTGCATCAATATTTCCTTCAAGGTTCGGTATGTCTAGATTAATTTTCGCTTTGAAGGGGCTGATTTTATCGAAGTGAGGTCACGTCGAGGATTCTTCGGAGTTTGAAGTGAATCGCAAGAGAATCTCACTGAACTGGGAAAACATTTTGGTCCACTGGCGAGCGAGTGATTTTTCTATGAGTTTCTATGTCTCGTCAGTTACATGTCTATTATCTTCTTCTTCATCCATGTTTTCTGAAGTCGAAGGTAGTGTCTTCTTGTATTGTTGAGTTTGTGAGTGTTTTTGAATAGGCATAAGTTAGATAACTTTGATGTAAGTGCTTATGTAACTTAAGCTCTGATACCAATGATCCAGGTCGTGCCCAGGTGCATGTTGGGGACAACAGTCAACTGAATGACTCAAGCACTGTTATGGCAGAAGAAAAGAAAAAAAACGAGTAAAGTAGGAAACACATTATATCAACAGAAAGTATGCGCACACATAATATGCAAGAATTCGAACCAAACACTTCTTTTCAATGAAATATGGATCAATATCATCGAACTGGTCGAATGGTTGATCTGTATACTACAATAGTGTACATGTTTATATATAATGCTGAGAAGCTTGGGTGACTACCCATTACATTCAGTTACAAAAGTAATTATAATGGTTCAGAGGTTCAACTGTCGCAGATGACTGGAATATAGATAGATACTCTGTCAATGTTCGACAGTCGTCAATGTCGACAATGCATGTGGAGATGTTCTATGTCGAGCGCGCAAACTGTCGAGGTTGTCAAAGTTGGTTGTGTTGAGGTTCAGACTTGTTGAAGCTGATGTTGAACCTATCGAAACAGTCGAAGTAGTCAAAGTTCTATACTTTGTCAAAGTTTGACAACATGCCAACTGATGGTTGGATCATGTATCTTAGAGAGTCTTTTATAAGTGTGCATTGATTGAAATATTTGGCCCCCATAGAATGCCTTAAAGGATTCTTACTTTTGGGATCGAAGCATCATGAGGAGACCAACCAAGGTATTCCTATGAAGGGGATCCTTGTGCTATTCCATTTGTTGGAGATGTTGGTCCTCCCTTAATGACCATTTTTTAGTCTTCTTGGATTCACTATAGGGATACGGGTTTAGTTGTTTTCTGCTCTGAATGTCCTAAATGTTGTTGATGCTTATCAAGTAAGAATTGTATGTCAAGAGCACCAAAACCAATTTCCTTCCTCTCTAATAACATATTGTTCTCCTCCTTCTACCTCATGCAGTGAAATAGGCTAGACACTAGTAACAAATAGTTATAAGGAACATAAAGAGGAAGAAGAAGAAGAAGNGGGGGGGGGGGGGGGGGGGGGGGGGATTCCTCAGTCGCTGCAATTATCTCAGGGGAAATTTATTATCAATTATGAATCATGTTGAGTGAAAACATCCAATCACTACAAGTCATATTGGAAATATGTCATCGAACATTTCTAGTCATGTTGAAGACACATCATTGACCATTGCAAGTCAATTCAATGGAAATCCACCAGCCACTACAGGTCATAATAGATATGGGTCATTAGTCATTTCTAGTAATACCAGAGACAAGAAACCAGTCACAACAAGTCGTTCTAGGGGAAAAAAATTAGCCATTGCAAGTCATGCTGGGAATGTTGATACCATCGACAAACCTAAAAAATAGAAGCTTAATTTCCCTTTTAAACTTTTCAAGGGATGCCACCTCACTTATTTGTGTCCTGTACTTGCAAAGGTATGAAGAGTGTTTTCCTCGTCTCAAAAATTTTATGCTTCTAAGCAACCATCCACTGCAAGTAAAGTTGGGGGCAAGTCGTCGACTAATGCTAGTCATATTGAGATTCTGAATGTTATTGAAAAAACTATATGAATAGAATGCACGCCTATGTTCCTTTGTAAACTTTGTGAGGGACATAACCTTACTCATATATTCCTTGTACTTCCTAGGTACAAAGAGTGTGGTACAAATATCTAGGGTCTCCGACTATTGAGTTTTCTATTGTTTCCAAACATCCCATTCAACCTTTGGTTAATGTAGTGGTCAAACATATGTAATATTCGGTCGATACCACTCTTCCCTTGGAGAGTGAAAATATTCAAGTGGTAGAACTCATGAAATCTTTGGTCAATTGCACTCTTTCCTTGGATATTGAAAATATTCATTTGGTCAAACCAATACAATCTTCGATCGATTCCATTCTTCCATCGAAGAGTGACAAGATTCAAGTGATTAAACTGATGCGATCTTTTGTCAACACCACTTTTCCTATGGAAGTGATGTGGATCAAATCTTATTCACTGCTAGTTTAGAACCTTCTGGAAAAGAAGGCAATCTATTCGTTGTGAATGAGCCCCCCACCAATCTCTAGGATTGCTTCCTTCAATTGTAATAGTCTACTTGGGCCTCATTTTCCTTCATCTACACACTTCCAAATAAGGGTTCAAGTTAATACAATAATTATTTTCAATGTATTGTAGATGAAGGAGTTTCTACTAGTATTTTATATACATATGCTTGGAGAGGTTTGGGTTCTCCCAACCTTGTGTCATCCACCAATCAACCGTTTTCTTTTGTTAGAAGACCTTATGAGCCTCTAGGGTTTTCTCCCCCAGTTTTCTATTACATTAGGTGGAAATACTATCTTAGTCAATTTCATGGTCATGGATGGCTCATTGGACTTCAATATTCTCCTTGGGCATGATTATGTATATGATATGAATGTTGTTGTGTTTAGGCTCTTTTGTGTGATCCATTTTCCTCACAATAGAAGCATTTATACTATCAGTTATCTTTCATTTGTTGATCCTACTCATTACTCGAATTTAGGCCAAACATCCCCTTTGTATATTCCTAGTATTTTAGTAGAAACTACCATACCACAGGTGAACTACATGGCCTCATATCCTTCGTTCCCAACTTCTACTAACAAGAATCCTCTACTTTCATGCTTGTTTTTTTTGGACTTGTTTTCAATAGTTGACCAGGTGATTAATCCAATGGGGGCATTGGACCTTGCTATCCATCCTAATGTTCCAAGTGAATGTGTTGACATGTGTTCTCTCTATGATTATGTCTATCCCTCAGATGAAGATCTCCTAGAGTCTATGATCGATTCTAGCATTCCTTGAAATATTTCCATCCTTTCCAAATATCATCTTCCTATATTAGACCCACTTACAATCAAATTCAATCCCAATTTTCCTTTTTAGTCTAATCTTACTATTTTTGGATCCTTAGACGATGGCATTTTTTAATCTTTTGACTCCGAAATTAAGATGCAACTTGGTGTTCCTAATAAGTTTGATTCTATTAATAGATTCTTCAACTCTTATGATGATGAGTTTGTTCCCACATACTCCATTATTGATTCCAACTCAGATCTTCCTCATGAATTTGATCTTATTGACTGTATGTCTTGAATCCTTGGCTCTCTTGTGTGTTCACTAGTAGAATCTACCTTAGAAATGAACATTGTTGAAGATATTGAAGTTGAAAATATCCCTACCAAAGTGACCCATATCAGATATTTCCTTTCATATTTTATAGATATGATATCGGTATTGTTGTTTCATAGATATAGGATTTTAAATTGGAATCATGGTTTCTTAGGTATGATTCTTTCCACATTTATCAATTTAGTTAGGTATTTTTGGAAACTTGCATATAGGTTTAGGGATCCCTAATTTACAATTCATTTGAAACTTGTGCCACCTTAAATTGACATAGGGTCAAATATGTTGAATAATGATGTGTCAACCATATCTATCTACATTTTACACCAATTTGGCAGAAGAACCTACCTAACATAGGACACCGTAGTTAGCACTCTCTTGTCATTTTCGTTCCCATTCCAAGTTTTTATCATAGGCCTGGGATCATTTTTAGTTTTTCCATGACTTTAAGAAGAATTCACATCTCTCTTTCTCATATATTTATGTCCATTTCCTGTAAGGCTTCCAGTTTTGTTGATTATGCATTTTCCTTTGTTCACCGCTACTTGCACAATTATGCCTAATGCTTTGTTGTATCTTTAACACTACCACTGCATTCATAATTTTTCACGTCACTTGATTTAATTTCATTTTCATTATGGACAATATCCCTGGAAGAAACATGTTGATGAGTGTACACCTCTTTCTTAACACCTTTGTTGCATTTTGTTTTTCATAGGTATGTTCCAAGCACTTGGAACATAGTTGCATGACCTATGACACTCGTTTCTTCCACTGTACTATAGCATTATTTTATTACTTTTCAATATTTATAATATGAATAAGAAAAAAAGATCTAATATTTAAAAAAGAGATAGGGGGAAAAGATCTTAATTTTTTTGTTACATATTGGCAGCAAGTCATATCACCCTTGAACAAATCACTAGTTTTGAGTCTTATTAGTAAGTTGGATCTTAATATGGCATTAGGAATTGAACCATGATCGTATATTTTTTACTCCTCCAGTTGGTTACTCTTCCAATCATATAGAGAATATTTTAATGTTTCATGCATTATAAATTTATATCATTGTTCCATTTGTGTCAAAGTGATTCCCAAATCACTAATGTGTCGTGATCCATGATCAAGGGATCTTTTATCCCGTGTTATGCATTTCAACATTGGATTGAAATCTCATGTCGACAATTACCTAGTATCAAATTGTTGTTAGGGTATATCATATAAACCAATGTTTGTACTCATGCTAGTCTAGAAGTTCCCCATTGAATTCCCACTAGTAGTTCATGTTTCATCAACAATGGCTCATTTTCTCTAAGGTATCGACCAAGAGTAGTAGCACCCTAGGCCTGTTTTCATCATTGGAAGGTTACCTTACTCTCAGTAGATGACATTCATCATTGGTCAACGACTAGGTGGTTTCCCAAATGTTTGACATCAAGACGTCTATTCACATTTTGTGATTCATGTTGTACCTTGGATTACATTTTAATCATTAATGGAAGTCCTTGACTTTTTCAATTAGCTTACATTTTTGGTTGTTTCTTGGAGGGTCTCTTTCATGCATTATTTACATTTGGTGCATGTGAGAGACGTATTCAGTGGCTCGTCCAGTAAAACTTTGTCCTATAACTTTTCTAAGTCAAATAAATTCATGATATTTTCTCATGTTGGCTGATGGAGGATGCCTTAATGTTTCCCTTTCAGTGGATCTCTTCCATTCGATTTCAACACATTCTAATATGGGAACGTGATCTAGAGTCTAAGTAGTACCTTGAGGTTTGTAGTCATCAGTGGAAATTTCCCTCGCTATCAAGCAATGGGAATACATCAATGTCTCCTATTTGATGGATTATACAAGTGTTTGAATCCAATACATGTATTCACACTTGATAAAATGTACTAGGTACCTTGGGGCCCATTACCATTATTGATGGGTTTCCCTATGTTTGTTAACGGTATACATCAATGATAGGTGATCAGACAATATCCTTTGTGTTCAACTTTAGGTCATCTACTCACATCGATATGATTGATACCTTATAATTGTTTGGATGGAATGCCTTGGGCCAATAGTATCATTCCCACATTTTTCCATTTCCCAAGTTGCACAAGACTATACCATATACCTTTCTATCACTTGGATAAAAAATTTCACTCACTTTAGTTACAATTGTTTTCCCGATATATGTTGAGACATAGATTAACTATGTATCTATTCATGGTTGTGATCTCTTGATTGCCATGGATCCACTGTGTATCATTGTCATGGCCATGATCCACCATTATATATAATACATGGATCCACTATGTACTATTTTCATGTCCATGGTTTTGCATCATCTATATGTCGTTGATCTATAGTGTACTTGATTTAGTAGACATGTTATATCACATATCAACATAGGTATGTTTGCCTCAGGGAAGAGAAATTTATGACACCTTCATTTTTTTACAGGTAATTTTTGAACCAATGATAGGGAACTTTGGAATTTTTCACCTCAATCCCCTCAACTAAAATTATAATGTATTTCAGCCATTTACTCCCCTTGCGACCTGACACATCAAGGGGAACTATTATAGCACAACTTGGCACTTCCATGTTCATGATGATAGTACCCCAAATATGACACCTAAGTGTCCCTTTCCATCCACATAATGAACTTCCAAAGAGTGGAATAGCCCTCATTTTGACCCTATTTAATGGTCTAAGTGCACTATAAGAGATTCCAAATCATCTCCCATTGAAAACACTGAAGTTGGGACAATTTTAATACCTCATTCTCCTTTTCTTCATGCAAGGAGCGTGCAATGATAGTTTTCCTTGAGAAAGGTGTGTGGTCCCTAAAAATCATTAAAAATATAAAATTTCTTGAAAAATGGGAATTTTTGGAAGTTGTAGTGTGGTTTGTCTCGATTTCTAACTCACTAAACTACCCAATAACCTCTTAAAATATCCTAAACTCATTAATAAAGGATATGAGGGACCAAGTAAAAAGATGACCCTCATATTATTGTTATGCTAGAGGATTTTCTTCTACCCTTCTTGAATTCACTCATCCCATTCCCCCTCAATGAATATTGTCTTTGAGAATTCTTTCCCTAAGTTATTGAAGTCATTCATCTCATATGAGTTCTATCCTATACATTCATGGAAGATCAATTATGTGGAAGAGGGATTGCAAATCAAGCACAAAGAAACCTAGTCATCGACTTCAAAAGGTAGATGGAAACATATTAGTATTTCAAGAGCATTGTTAACTATAGGGTTTATTTTTATAAGTTCTTGCTTTGTTTAATGTTTCTATTGCTGACATAAGGATTGTGAGGAGGGCTAGTGGCTATTTTTGCAAGTTTCAAACTTGTTGTATTGAAGCGAAATAGAGTTGGAAAGTGGATGTTGCAAGGATCAACTTCAGAAATAGGTTCCTCTTTCCTTCTATCTCATTCTCCTAATTGCTTGTTTGTTTGTGCTTGCTTGTATGAGTGATAATACATATCCCTTGTGTTTGAATGATTGGTTTGAATATTCTTAAAGATCAATATTATATATTTTTAGTATGCTAGTGACCATCCCTATTCATTAAGATCAATTTTCGTACAACACATATTGTATATATTTTATCATAAAAATAGTCTATTGCATTGCAAGTGTATGGTCAATGATATTTAAAGTGGTTATGATTTTTTGTTAATATTTTTTATTCTAATACGAATTGGATGGTGGATATCTTAATTTAATATTGTGAATTCCTATTCCTTCGAATTCATATTCATAATGAGATTCAATGAACCCTATGTTGAATGGATCAAATTTTTAGTAAGTGTAAGTTTTAAACTTATGAAGTGAAATAATGCATACAAATTCTTAATAAAAATAGACATTATACAATGGTATATACACATTACACGTAGATTTACCTTGAAGACTTCTAGTGGAAAAAACCAACAAAACTTAGAGCCACACCTCTATCTTTCTCACTGGGTTTCTTAACCATTCACAATACATTTTTTTAGGTATTCCACAATATCCAAAACTCTAATCCATTAACCTGGATTAGATTTTGACCTTAATCCCTTAACCAAGATTAATTACATTTTTTTCGATAAAATAACCAAAAAAATTGAGGGGAGGTGTCGACATGCCTCCCCCCTATGAACCCACTTATCCAGTACCACATGCAGCATTCAATGCATATGGTATAGCACTATACTATTCTAGTTTGTAATGTCCCTTATTGGAATTCAGAGAAAATTACAATTTGGGAAAATTCAAGCTCAACTAGTCATGACTCTAGGGAGTTCTAGCCGACACCAAATGGTCCCAAATTTGAAATGAAATGGTATGGTTAGTATTTGAACATCCAAATATTACCTTTGAACACTTTGAGTCTGACTAAAAGCCTCTACAACTTGGTTTAGCGCTAATGAGAGAAAGTGCAAGTTTCCTAGGAAAAAGTAGTAAACTAATCTTTCTTTGTTTGACTCTAAACACCACCAAAAATTTCCCAATTACTTATGGAAGGACCATATTAATAGACCTCAGAAAATCAATGGTCAAATCAGAAAACTAATTTTGACATTTTATTCAATTTTGCACAATTTTGGCCAATTTTTAGCTTTGGACTAGTGAAACCCAAGTTGATACAGATGCACCCAATTGACTTCAAATTATATATGAAAGGGATTGAGGAGTATTGGGACAGAATAATTCAGATTATTAATTCTCATGCACTTTTCAAATGCTTATGAAACTTTCTTTATTACCCTAGGGAAAGAAAGGCAAAAGCATTAGGAAAATTGATGTTAAAACCCCCAAGGGTAGATGACACTTTTGGCTCTCCAAATGCAGTACAACCCTCCCAAATTTCAGAACAGAGTATGGGGATACATATAATACATATATGTATGTAATTATTCATGGTTATAATTCTTTTCAAACTAGTTATGAGGTGCAACATCTATATGGTAACTTTCAGTGAATTTGCTTAAGGAGAAATGGTATTAATAGCTCGATTTTGACTCATGAAAAGTAGATTGAATGGTTTAGATAATGGAATGATATATAAATGAAATAAATAGAATTAAAATGGATTCCCAAACATAATTAAACATCATATAAATTTCTTCATACAAATCTGATATACAACTCTTTCAAAGTGGAATCCAAATACATGAAAACTAGTCATTCAAGAACATGGGAATGCGAGCCTTTCACACTGGATTTTATTGGATTTTGAGATACATATCACATGGTAATGAAAGTATAGAGTCATACATAATTTATGGCTTCCCTATCATCATCAAACTTAGAGAAAAGTCCTCATACAAATATGATATACCTCTCTTTCAAAATGGAAGCCAAATACATGAAAACTGATCATTCAAGAGCATGGGAATGCAAACCCTTCACACATGGATTTCTGATATTTCAACTTACACATCATATGGAAATGAGAGTACATATACATAAATAATATACCCAATATTTGGCATCAAATATACTCATCATAGTGCAACAACCACTCCAACAAGTGTGCCATCAACATGAGAGTGTGGGGGAATGGAGAAGAAGGAATGAGAAAATAGGGAGATAGATGAGAATTATAAATTGTTATACCAAAATACTGTCACCATCATGTGATAATACCTTTGACATACCTACTTTCCCTGAATCCCAACTTCTGGAGTGAAGACTAATTGGTTTTTTATCAGTCTATCATACAAATTCCCAGCACTGCTCATCCTCCCTTATCCAGGAGCGGTACCCCTGCTTGCACCGCTTTTCATCGGTTGTCCACAAGTGGTGCCAATGCCTATCTCCCTTGGTCCATAGGTGCTTATTACCAGAACAACTCTGTCATAGAAGGAGAAGCGGGGTAACCTGGGTAAAAATGGAAAAAGAGAAGCTTCTCGAGACTTCTAGATGATAAGCCTTGAGATATCCCTTATCCCTACTGTTGTGGGTTAGTTGAGCTCAAGATCCCTCATATTATGATATTAGAGGCCACCTCACCCACTCATTTATCAACCATCTCTATCCATCTAGCCCTATAAATATGAGCTCATAGCCATGGTTGAGGAGAGAACATTTGAATGTATTGTTATGTTGTTGGACTGATTTTTGGCCCAAGACCATTTGGAGAGAGCATAGAGAGCTAGAGTCGGAGCTTTTGGGGATGAAGAGTTGGTTTCATGGAGATGCATGTCAACACTAAGGATTGTTTGTAAAATTCTTCATATTTCTAATGCAAGCTGATTTTCTGTCCCATATATATTGTTGATGTTTGATTTCAGATATATATTGCTAGATTCCTTAGCCACTAGCATAGATTAGTAGATCACATTCTGGTTGCTTTGATATGTTTCGTGTTGAACTCTTTTGAAGGTACATAGGTGAACTACCAAAGCCTTGCATTCCAGATATCTACAGCGTCTAGGCAGAGTTATCAACCTCTGTGATCTATTTGTTCTGGATCTGAACCATTCAGACTAGCAGAACACCTTGTTGTCCATGGGAGGTGAAATATTCTGAGCAACAAATCTAGAGACTCTACTAGGGAGGATTCCCCTAGGCAGCTTCTCGATGCTTCTAGATGATAAGCCTCGTGTATTGATGGGGGATTGACTTCATGAATTGTAAGCCTAGCTCAGCCGGGGGGCATGGTTACATCATCATAGTCATGGATTATTTTACAAAATGGGCTGAGGCCATGCCTACATATGTAGAAGATGGTAAGACTTCCGCTCTCTTCTTGTTCAATCATATCATAGCTTGATTTGGAGTTCCACAGTCCATCGTCACTGATCACGGATCTCATTTTTGTAATCACATGATGGAGGAATTGAGTGCCAAGCTAGGTTTTTGCCATGAAAATTCTACGCCGTATTATCTGTAAGCTAATGGTCAGGTAGAAGCCATTAACAAAGTTTTGAAAACTATACTTTGTTGGATGGTTGGAGATCATAAATCCAATTGGCATCTTTTTCTTTTTTGACTCTTTGGGATTATTGGACTTCCGTGAAAATAGCTACTGGTTTCACACCATTCCAGCTTGTCTATGGACTTGAAGTTGTCTTGCCTATGCAATGTCAGATTCCATCTTTACAAGTCGCCATCGAACTTCTCCCGGAAACTTTCGTATAGGAAGCGAGATTCTTGTACTTGAATAACCTTGATGAGACTCATAGAGATGTTTCCTTCGCTGATGAGGCACATAATAAATGCGTCAAGGCGCAGTACGATAAATCCATCCAGCCTCGTGTTTTCAACGAGGGTGACCTAGTTTTGACTTATGACCAGAGATATGACAAGGTAGGAAAGGGTAAGTTCGAGTCTATGTGGTATGGACCTTTCATTATTTCCAAGGTGTTAGAGAAAGGAGCCTATGAGTTGGTAGATTATGATGGGATCCCTTTGGGGCAACCTCGCAATGGGTTCTACCTGAAAAGGTACTATGGCTAGGTTTTCTTGGATGGTATCTTGTATATATGTATATTGATTGACTTTTAGTGTGTTTTTAGTATTTTTAAGATGGTTTTGAGTTTTGGTGTCCGCATCTGTTTATACCATGTTTTGGTCATGCAGATGGTTTTNTATGTATATTGATTGACTTTTAGTGTGTTTTTAGTATTTTTAAGATGGTTTTGAGTTTTGGTGTCCGCATCTGTTTATACCATGTTTTGGTCATGCAGATGGCTTTCTACGGCTTTGCTGATGTTGCTTGCCGCCACACCTTGAATCTAGCCTTTGCTGCTTGGGTTCTCTATTCCCCAGCTGAAGATTTGGTCAGTTCAGGAGCGGTTTGCTTAGGTCCCGCTACTAATAACATCACTGAGTATGAAGCAGTCATCGGTCTTTTGACTAAAGCTGCCTCCCAGGATGTCCATGATCTAGTAGTTTTTATGGACTCTTAGCTCGTGGTTTGTCATTTAAACCATGTCTACACCATTAGGAACCCGGTGCTCCTCCGCCTCTTTCGGAGGGTACGTTTGTTAGAAAGATCATTTGGAACCATTACATATAGGAATATCCCTAGGGAACATAATGTAGTTGCTGATTCATTGGCTAATTACATCCTATATTGGCATATTGCCCATTTATGATGTTAATCAAACATGGTACATTGTAAATAAACATTTAAAGACGCATAGAACTCATAGAAAATGCATTCATCCATTTGAAACGTATAAACATCATGTAAAAATCTGTATATATATATACAAAAATTTTACAAAAAATAGGTCCTGAGACCTCATTTGAAGCACGTAGGCTTTCAGGCAAAATCATCATACACAATCCTGAAGCTATCAGCTTTCAGTATACATGTCTCATCCACTAGTGGTGCTCGTGATAGCACATCACTGCTCGAGCCACCCTGCATAGTGGCTTGCTGAATCTGCCTGGTACCCTCGCCGTAGATCTTTGATATATAGTTGGGAGGTCATCTATGTCAACATCTGGGATGTCCAGAGTCAACCTCTCAAGGTTCTCCTTTAGATCCCCGATGATATCATCACCCTGTGGCACGAAGCGAGCTCTGGCTCGCCTGTCTAATGGAGATGCCCCTCTAGGCCTCGCTGCTCCAACATCTGCATGAAGACAAACAAGTCTCGTCACTTATCATAAAAAATATAAAACATAAAAAACATAAAAAAAATTCATATTTAGGGTTTCTTGTTTCTTACCAATGTCTCCCCACTTCCCTCCAGGTGGGAGCGGTAGGTCAGGATCACCTGTAAAATCTGTGCCTGAATAGGCATAGTCCTCGACCATGAGCATCTGATCCCGTAGCCATCTGAAGAACGCATCACCGAACTTCACTCTGCCCCTACCCGCTCCTGTGCAAGCCATGATCTGGACCCACCTCGGCATGCGGGGGTCTTGTGCTCTCAGACTCCAAAAAGTCACCTGGGGCCTCATCTGGGGGACCCGCTCAAAGAAGAAACAAGTTAAGATGGAACCAAAGCTGAATTGCTTCAGCTCCCCCTGCCGACATTTAGTCAGCTGATTCTTCAAAATTGGAAGCAATGCTTCGGCCCAGTTGAACACCGTAGGTGCCATTTCCTCTAGGGCATACAACATATGTGCCCTGGAAGCCTGATGTACACCTTGGATCCCTACCACCCTCTGCATGGTGAACAGAGCAATCCGTAGAGCCTTATCTGTCACTGCCCTGATGGGGATTTTCTTCCCCGATGTACCTGTACCTGGTACACAGTGTCGATCTATGAGCTCTCTGGTGGTAATGTCCCCACCACGAGAACCTATCAGTGAGGTAGGGGCACCCCATCTCGATAGGCCAGTCAAGAAGTAGATGTCCTCTACCTCCACTGTAAGTATATGTGCCCCCACCTCGAAATACTGCTGTTCTAGATTCCACATTCTCGGTATGTGTTCTAGTAGTCTCTCGTGGGACACCATGCTTGGTGTCTGGAAGAACTTTAGAATCCCACAGTTCTGGAGTGCGGCAATACAAACCAGATCCCTTTTAGCAGT
>LPNX011023349.1:50512-63647 GCA_001517045.1 Pseudotsuga menziesii | reverse complement strand
CTTCCATATCACCATATTTTGGAAGCCTAGACCTGCCAAAAACAACAATGGTATACATCAATATCATCCTTGAGTCACCATAAATCAAAAGAATGAGTTAATTTTTCATATATCATTGGTTCAATTTCTCCACAGCCGGCACCGCCTGTGCCCCATTGGAGACAAGCGGTGGCACCGCCTGTCCACCTTGTTCTTGGCGTGGTTCTCAGGTGGTACTGCCTATCCCGTAAGGGGTAGCCACGGTGCCCGCAAATAGGATTTTAGGGCTTGCCAAATAGGCCTAAAACCCCATGAAATCCCAAAATAAAAGCTATGAAATGAAAGAAGAAGGTCTTAGCTGTTACCTGCAACTAACGAGACTGAAAACGGACGGTGGGAACTCCCGGTATCAGTTGTGGAAGATCTGGCTAAAAAATGCTCCAAGTGCTCTATGCTAGAGGTAAATAGTGAAATGTTTGATTTTTTACTATTTTCTTGCTTTATATAGACATTTTTTGGGTCTGACTTAGTATATTTTTGATATTACATCATGTTCTGGTCAAAATCTATTTTTTGTAATCCCGTAATGTTGATTTTGGATGCATTTAACACTTGTTTATGAGTCGTCTGCAGGTTGACTTTAGTGAAAGCTTTGGAAAGTTTGTTTATGGCTTTTTCATACTTTCACAAAACGAAAAAGGTTGTTGAGCGTTTATTACAATACTTTGTCACGCTCATTAAAATCTAGTATCAAAGTTCCGAGTCCAGTTCATGTTTCTTTCCAGGCTCGTAAAATACGACATTGTGTAAAGAAACGTCATGGAGTCTTCTTTTCACATCTTCTTTCAGACTCCTTAAACATGAAAAGATAGTCGAGTCCATTTCCGAATCTTTCTAGGCTCGTAAAAAGTGACATTGTGTAAAGAAACCTCATGGAGTTCTCTTTAAACCCTTTTCAAACTCCCTAAATATGAAAAGATTGTCGAGCTTCCTTGTCTTCTTCACACTCGTTAAAGTATTTGAAGAGTCGTCTATCCGACGGTAGGTTATCTCTTTCTTAGTTCGGACAGTACTATTTATGAGAAAGGAACACTCCAGCCAATCATGACTGGAAGAGTTCTCTAAGGTATGATTTTATACTTTTTCGGGCCTTAGAGACTAAATCATATGAAAAAGGACCCCCATGGAGTTTTCTTCCGTATTCGTTCAGACTCTCTAAACATGAAAGATACTGAGTTTTCTTTTAGTGGACTCGTTAAATTAAACATTGAGAGACCCGTTTTGGGAACAAACCCATCCTCTCTCAGGTTCGTAAAACATATGGGACTGGACTTGTCTTTCGATAAGCTGTATCGAGTGTTTGTTACCCTCTTTGAACTCGTAAAACTGAAAAGAGGCACTCATCAATCATGATGGGGTAAATGGGAAAGGGAATCATTTTGCAAATAATGGCAGTTGTTTGTCATTACCTTTGAACATGGCACTTGTCTGCACAATCATGTCAGTCAGTTGGGTATTCAACTGATCTCCATGACGATCCACTTTCATGAGTCATGTCAATCCTTTGAGTCTTTCAAAAGAATGCATTGTCCAATGTCGTATTGTGTATCTGTCCTATTTAGTCATGCTGCCAAGTCATTTTGTCGTGCCACCCAATGTTCAAAGGGAATCTGAAGAAGTCTTACCTCTGCAGTATACACAGCCTTTGTGTCAGTGTCTTTGAGTCAATCATATGGTTACTATGTTCACATCATTCCAGAACTATATTTCAAGTTTCGTGTCATCGATGTGGGACTCATCATGGCCCTCCTTCGACGAGATTATTCCTGTCGACATCAGCTCATCATCCAGGAAATAGTCCTAGAAACAATATTTAGTACCTTGAGATCTGTATGCCTTAATGACATATTCTCTTGCTCTAGACATAGGTTCACATCATTGACCTTTGATCGATAGAATCAACTAAGTGTTCGACATCAGGACATCTATTCGCACTCAGTAGATTGTACTATGGTACCTTGGGAATCATTGACATTAATGGTGATCTCCCTTGCACTTGTTAACGGTTCACATCATTGGCCGGTAATCAAGTGGTTTCTACCATGTTCGACTTCAGATCATTGTAATCACATGGATAGAATCGTACTTTATGGAAGATGAGACGAAGACCCTGGGCATTTGTTAAAAGCACTCATTGTTTTTTTCCCAGGTTGTGATGGAGTTTTGTATATCTAGCATGGATCCACATTTGTATGGTCATGGCTATGCTCAAATTTGCGTCTGTATGAAATAGATCTACGTTGTATGTTTGGTAGCTATATCCAAGTTTGAGTCCTCTATCACATGGATCTACGTTGTATTCTAGTAGCCATGCTTGTTTATTCCACTCATGGATTTGCCTTGTATTGGTCTACAGCTATGATTTTGGTTACTTGCATCTATCAGTCAACGTACTGATGTACTACAGATGCCTACTTGACTGTATGCTCCGATCGAGCCAACATTTTCATCTCCTGGCAACGACTTGTTCTCAAAGCTCTCGTTTATCATGTCACTCTAAGACTCATGCTTTGGGGGGCATCCTGTTATACCAAAATCCTATCACCATCATGTGATAAGACCTTTGACATACCTACTTGCCCTGAATCCCAGATTTTGGAGTGAAGACTAATTGGTTTTTTATCAGTCTGTCATACAAATTCCCAGCACCGCTCATCCTCCCTTATCCAGGATCGGTACCCCTACTCGCACCACTTTTCATCGGTTGTCCACAAGAGGTGCCACCGCCTATCACCCTTGGTCCATAGGAGGTTATTACCAGAACCGCTCTGCCATAGAAGGAGAAGCGCGGTACCCTGGGTAAAAAGGGAAAAAGAGAAGCTTCTCGAGACTTCTAGATGATAAGCCTCAAGATATCCCTTATCCCTACTATTGTGGGTTAGTTGAGCTCGAGATCCCTCATCTTAGGATCTTAGAGGCCACCTCACCCACTCATTTCTCAACCATCTCTATCCATCTAGCCCTATAAATATGAGCTCATAGCCATGGTTGAGGGGAGAACATTTGAAGGTATTGTTATGCTGTTGGACTGATTCTTGGCCCAAGACCATTTGGAGAGAGCATAGAGAGCTAGAGTCATAGCTTTTGGGGATGAAGAGCTGGTTTCATGGAGATGCATGTCAACACTAAGGCTTGGTTGTAAACTTCTTCATATTTCTAATGCAAGCTGATTTTTTGTCCCATATATATTGTTGATGTTTGATTTCAGATATATATTGCTAGATTCCTTAGTCACTAGCATAGATTAGTAGATCATATTCTGGTTGCTTTGATCTATTTCATGTTGAAGTCTTTTGCAGGTACACAGCTGAACTATCAAAGCCTTGCATTCCAGATATCTACAGCATCTAGGGAGAGTTATCAACCTCTATGATCTATTTGTTCTAGATCTGAACCATTCATACCAGTGGAACACCTTGCTGTCCGCAGAAGGTGAAATATTTCGAGCAACATAAATATATGGACCTTCAACCTGAAAATAAAACACCTTCATTTAGCTCCAATTATATGTCTGAATTTCCTCTCCATAAACCAACTTGGAAATGAATCCAACTCCCTTGAAATTGGTTCACAAGCAGTGAGAGTGAACACTCACCGTGCAATGAACACGCAAAATCTCTCGAAAATGAAAAAGGCCAATTAAAAAATGATAAAAATTCATTATCATTCCTCATGAAATCATTTTATTAACTTCATGAGGCCTCCTAAGGTCGAATTTCCCTCCATGGTCTTCCTCCAACTCATCTTAGTGGTTTAGTAACTCCTATGACACTTGTCCTTCCTCTTCATGCTCCAATTCTTTCCCCAATTCAAATGGATGCCTATAAATCCAAAATTTTCCCTATTGGTATCCCCTTCATGTCATATTTTTCATAGGTCTACAATCAGATTTGAATTTGTCATATTTGTCATAGAATCTTTCATCACTGGTTGTCATAGAGTGAATGGAATCTCCTTCTAAGTGGAACACAATGTATTATTATTATCTTCCTCTTCCATGGGATTTAATATCATTTACCAATTAGAATTCCTTGGTACGTGATATTATATTTGACACCACATCACCCTCCAATAATGTTGCATTACCCATGGATTCAAATTTGGATGGAGATCATGCCAAGTGTGTGGGGAATCTAGTCACCCAAAGGCTCCACAAGCTTCCAAATTTCTTCATTGTTAGTTTTTATAATATAATTAAATTGATAAGGATATTTATATGAAAGAATAACAAGCACAAAAATATACACAATATAGAGCAGAAACACAAGACACAAGATTTTCATTGGGGAAACCATAAAGGAGAAAACCCCACAAACTTCCTCAGAATAGTTTTGTCACTAAGAAAACATCACAAGATGGAAAAACCCAATAAGAAGAAGTATTTTGCATCTCTCTCTCTCTCTCTCTCTCTCTCTCTCCTCTTCTGAACTTGAGTGAGTGTGTATAAATGAGGGAGGGTGCCTCCCTATTTATACCCTTTAAGTGACTGACCTCCCAACATGACTGGGTCGACCTCTAACCCTAAAATGTATTACTTCCCCTAGAGAGACTCCAAAATCACATTACATTATATTATATTAGGGACTATTTCCTTGACTTACAACAAAGGTTGTACCTCAAGGACCATGTACAATAATGAAATCCCGAAAGGCAGGAAACACGTCTCCGATGGGGGTACACCAACATACAATGATAATATACATAAGAATATCTTCCAAAGTCACCAATACAACAACAATCCATATTAACTAGGAAGGTATTCTCTCTCCCCACATTCATCAACATATATTGTGAAGTCATCATCAGAGTTTCTTCCATAGTCCTCATCTTGTATATCATCGAATAATACTATCTATCATCAGAAGTTTCTACAAATCCAACCCTATTTCATGTTGGGTGTATGTAGTCCTATTCCTCATCTAGGTCTTCATCATATCCACAAGCAAGCCATCACGTAGGTACAACCCAGAACCATTCATTACATTTACAATGAAATCACCTACGTCTCCTACCATCATCTCGTCGTATCCAGGTCATCTCATAATCCTACACAAAACACACAAAGCACATCCCAGATGCATATCAAAGACTAACTGCATTCTACCAACATAGGAGCATACCAATATCTTTCATGTCACAAAGATGAGCAACATCTTCCATTATGCAAGAATCGCCTAGGAGCACATCAAGTGCATTACATATCTGCACGATCAACCTGCATTCTACCAACATAGGAGCATTCCAGGATCTGTCACATTGCTAAGAAAACCTGCATCTACCACTATGTGAGAACTACCCAATTCCACACAATGTGCCTTGTGAGCTCATCATCTCCAACATGGGAACACACACATACAAGGACTGATTACGATCGAACAACCTGTGTACCACGCAAGGATATTTTTCAATCCAGGTCAACCTCAAGGAATTATTACATCTGAACAACATGCATCTATGATATTTTACACTTCAGATAACCTTCTAGTAATTATTACGTCCGAGCAACCTGCGTACCACACTAGGATATTTTACATTCCAGGACAACCCACAAGACTGATTACGTCCAATAAACCTGCGTACCATGCCATGATCTTTTACACTCCAGAAAAAACTGTACCAGGACTAATTATGTCTGAGCAACTTGTGTACTATGCCAGGAGCTTTCAACTCAAGGACAACCTACATGACTGATTACGTCCGAGAAACCTGTGTACTAGGCCATGATCTTTTCCGCTCAAGGACAACCTATGTATTTTCCCATGTGAGAAATCATGCATCTGTGTATTCTAGTCTCTAGTTATCTCTAACATAGAAGCACACCATTATCTTTTACGTTGCTAAAGAACCTGTAACTCTGACTATGCTAGAACTCGTTACTCCCTCTTTCTAGGGGCCTCGTTCTGGATCACAACAAGTCTTTCTTTGAAGTACTCAAACTTCACTATGTCTAGAGGCTTGGTCAATACATTGGCTATCTGCTCATCCATTTCCATGTACTGGAGCTTCATTGCTCCTCTCTGCACCAAATCCCTGATATAGTGGAACTTGATCTGGATGTGCTTCGACTTGTCATGGAACACAGGGTTCTTCGACAACTTCACACAATTCTAGTTGTCGAAATATATACAAGTCACATTGAAATAAAGATCAAACAAATCAATCAATAACTTCTACATCCATATTTCCTCACAACTAGCCAAGAAAGCGACAACATACTCTTCCTTGGTTGTATTCAGTGCCATGCATGACTGCTTATTGCTAAATCAGGAGATCATGTCAGATCTCAAATTGAAGCAGCAACCCGAAGTTCTCTTCCTATTAGTGGCACTACCTACCCAATATGAATCAATATAACCATGTAGGTTAATCATTTGATTCACATCATACTTGAGCCCATACTCGATTGTACTCTTTAGGTACCTTAATACATGCTTTGCAACAACCAAGTGAACATGTCTAAGATCTGTAAGGAACTAGCTCAGGGTGTTCACAATAAAGCATATGTTTAGTCTCGTATTCATCAGGTACATCAATGAACCAATCATCTGATGATGCATCATGGAATCAACCAACTCTGATGAAGTATCACACAGAGGCTTCAAGTTCGATGCCATAAGTGTGGCTATCACCTTGCAGTCCAACATTCTGAATATTTTCAATATCTCCACTGCATACTTTCCTTGACCAAGAAAATTCCCATTCGCACTCTGCCACACCTCCGTGCATAAGAGGTAGTGCATCATACCTAGGTATTTCATCTCGAACTCAGTGGAAAGCTTACTTTTTGCATATATAATGAGTTCATCTTCTCTTGTCTAGAATGGGTCATCGACATATAGCAGGAGCATCAATGGTCTTTCTCCTTGAAGTAAATGTTGGAATCTGATTTAATATTAGTAAATCCTAAGCTCATCAGGTTGCTATCCATCATGTCGTACCATGTTCTGGGTGCTTGTTTCAATCCATACAAGGACTTCTTCAATTTGCACACATGATTCTGTCTATCATGTGTCTTGAATCCCAATGGTTGTTCTACGTACACTTATTCTTTGACTACACCATTCAAGAATGTTGGCTTAACGCCCATATGGAGTATCTTACATTTCATTATTGCAGCCAATGCAAGTATGGATCTAATGGAAGTGTACCTCACTACAAGTGAAAATGTCTCCTCGTAGTCTATGCCTTCTTTCTATGAGAAGCCTCGTGCCACAAATATTTCCTTGTGTTTCTCGATGCTACCATCTACAACATGCTTGATCTTGTAGATCCACTTCAAAGTCACGAAAGAATTACTTTTTGGTCTCAAAACTAACTCCCATAGATCATTCTTCATAATCGACTGGTACTCCTTGATCATGGCATCCTTCCATTATTTATTTTCTGCAACTGCTTCATAATTGGAAGGTTCCTTGTCAATGATGTAACACAACAAGGCCACATAACTGTTGTAAGGTTTTGGTCTTTTCCTTTCTCTTTGCAACGCATCTGGAGCACCATACCTTTATGATTTTTGTATTAGTTCCCATGCCCATGTTGGTTTTCTCTAGTAGGGTTCCTTATCATGAAGTGTCTCTACAAACTCTTGTGGTTATACCATGTCATGATCTTCATGGTATTATGGAATTGCTTCTACAATTTTTGTATCTCAGACTCTTGTTCCTTCAGGTTCCTTCACCTCTTCAATAGGTAGCTTCCTGGATCTAGAGTATGCCGAGTCTTCATCAAATGCTACATCTCTACTGATGTCAATCTTCTTGAATCCTGGGAAGTATATTTGGTATGCCTTTGAGGTATCACTGTATCCTACGAATATTACCTTCTTCCTTGAAGGATCAAGCTTGGTACCCTTTTCCTTTAGGATGTGTATGTATATAGGGCAGCCAAATATTTTGAGATGGTTGAATTATGGCTTCTCTCCTGAGAAATCCTCTTCATGAGTCTTATTGTCAAGTACTTGATGAGGATTATGGCTCTATACACACACAACTATCCTTCCCGCTTCAGCCCAAAGATGTATTGGAAGATCCTAGTCATGTAGCATTTCTTTCATTGCTTCCATTATAGTTCTATTCTTTCGTTCTGCAACGCCATTATGTTGAGGATTGTATGGAGTGTTCAACTCCCTCTTAATACTAGATTCTTTGCAAAGTTCCTTGAATTATTTCGAGGTGAAATCTACACTATTATCTGACCGCATAGTCTTTATCTTCCTTTCAGTGTGGTTCTTGACCAAGATTTGAATTCTTTTAACTTAATGAACACTTCATTTTTCCCTTTCAAGAAATATATCCGAGTCTTACGTGATAAACCATCTATAAAGGAAACATAGTACACATACCTGCTTAGTGAGATGGATGACATGGGCCTACATACATCTGAGTGTACTATCTCTAGTATTCATTTAACTTTACTTTCACTGCCGGGAAATGTCTTATTTGCATTCTTTCCTTGCTCACATCGTTTGCAAATGAATTCATGCTTCGCCTGGATTTATGGAAGTCTTGAGATTGGTTTTCTTGCAATCGGTAGTCCTTTTTAGTTTATATGTGCAAGCCTTCAGTGCCATAGTTTACTTGGATCTATTGAGTCATGAACCAATGCTTTTTCAAGCTATCACTTTAGTTTGTACAAGCCTTTGTCTTCCTCTCCAATTACTATTGCATCATAGATTGTCTTTCCTTTATGCCACATTAGAACTTGGCCATCAACAAATACAACTCTCATTCCCTTTGCATCTAGTGTAGAGATGGATAGAATATTCTTCTTCAATCATGGAACATATAGCACGTCTTTCATCTTCAAAGATTCATCAGAGTGTAGCTTGTATGAAGCTTCTCCACTTCCTTTTATGGGGCATTGATAATCATCCCCAAGTTTCACCTTGTGAGGTGACTCATGCTCAAACGTATTGAGTAATGACTATTTGTATCCTATCGTATGCATATATTCCCTACTATCCACAATCCAATCATTACTTCCATGTGAGATCGTGCCCGTGAGTGCTGATATTAGAACATACTCTTCATTTGAACCATCCTTCTCTCTTCTGAATATTTTGTTTGTCGGTTCATTCTCTTCAATGGTGTGAACATGATGGATTTTATTCTTCTTGTTGAAGGAGTCCTTGTTCTTGGGACAATCTCTTGCGAAGTGTCCCTTTTCATCACAAGTGTAGCATCGAATGTTTGATGGAACTCTTCCGAACTTCTTTTGTTTTTTATGATGATTGTCCTTCCTTTTGTTGTGATGGTGGTTCTCCTTCTTTTTGTAGTTTCTTATAGTGTGAGCTATGAGAGCTTGATATTTAGTTTCTCCTATCTTCTCTTCTCTTGTTATGAGTCGAGCTTCTTCTTGTGTGTATTCTTCTTGGAGTTTGCTGAAAGAGATCAAATTCCTTTTTGCATAGATTCCTTGAATGAATGAATACCATGATCTTGGGAGGCTATTGAAGGTAGTCATCACAATCCCTCCTTCTTCTACATTCTCTTCAACTTCTTCAAGTTGTTCCTTGATTTGAGAATCCCTTGTAAAGTAGGTCTATATAGTCTTTGAGTTTTGTATCTTCACCTTCTTCAATTGGTTCCTCAATGTCATCTTCTGATTGATGTTCTTTCCTTCGAACATCTTTGTCAAAGCATCAAATACTTCCTTTGATGTCTTCAAGGATAACGCATGGGGGTTGATATGATCCTTAATAGAATCTGTAATGATTCTATTGGCTTTAATCAAATTCTTATTATGAGTAGCCTTAGCCTCATCTCCCTCTGGATCTAGAACTTCCTCACTGATGTACTGATCCAAATCATTTTCTTCAAGGATCAAGGAGATTATGTACTTCCATTCTCAGAAGTTATCAACTCCCCCAAGCTTGTCCTCAAGCTTAGTATGATGAGTCATTTTCAAATGAGAACCTCAAATGGAAATAACAAATATTTAGATCTTACCAATTTGAGGTGTCCGACCTGGTTCTAGAGCTGGTTGACCTAGGGTTTGTCAAAGAAACCCTAACTTTCCAAACTTGGAATTTTGGAATTCTTTATTGATATAAAGATGCGCCTCCTTGAGGCGAGTTGCTCAATAAGGTCCTTTTTTGGTGGGAAGCCTTTGAAACTTGATGCCCTAGTTTCTTCCCACAATGTCCTGCAGTAAAAAAATTGAAACTTCTACAAATTTGGAAGTGCTTCCACCAAAAGATGGTCCCTTCTATGGCGATTTATCCTAGCCCTCTTTTCTAGATGATATGTGGAGAGAATACCTTGAACTAGGAAGCCCTAGTTTATGTTGTTGCATAGTGCTTTCTTTTAGAGAGTTTCTGATACCATGTTAGTTTTTCTAATCTAATTAACTCGATTAATATCTTTATATGAAATAATAACAAGATACACAAGATAGACCAGATACATAAGACACAAATATTTTTATCGGGGAAACCATAAAGGAGAAAACCCCACAAACTTCCTTAAAATAGTTTCGTCACTAAGACAATATCACAAGATGGAAAAATACAATAAGAAGAAGTCTTCTGTAGCTATCTCTATCTCCTCCTTCTCTCTCTCTCTCTCCTCATGCAAAATTGAGTGAGTGTGTATAAATGAGGGAGGGCGCCTCCCTATTTATACCCTTCAAGTGATTGACCTCCCAACATGACTAGGTCGACCTCTAAGCCTAACAGGGCCGACTTCTAATAGAGAGACTCCGAAAGCACATTAAATTATATTATATTGGGGACTATTGCCCCGACTCACAATGGAGGTTGTAGCTCAAGGATCATGTACAATAATGACATCTCGAAAGGAGGGAAACACATCTCTGATGGGGGTAGAAAAACATACAATGATAATATATATCAGAATATCTTCCAAAGTTACAAATATAACAACATTCATGAACCAATGCCACCTTACTTTCTTAGCATTTATTATTTATGTGACCCATTTAAATGTGAATATGGGAAACTAAATTCCTTTTGGGTCCCATAGCCCCTTTATTACAAAATTGATGTCTCCATCTCAACCTAGGGAACTAGTAGGTTGGTGAAACATTATTTGCAAGTAGTCTTATTTTAATGGGGACATGACATAGTTGTAGTTGATGCAACCCACATGAAAATAATATTACACATACCCAACATCCTCCCTCTTGTTGTTTTATTTGCAAGATAGTGGGCAATGTACTAATAGGGTCACAAGTTTAGGGAAACAATGGCCATAGATTCTCTACACCAAGATAAATTCTTAGTATCGGCAAACTTCATCAATGATTCTACAACATTCTTCAAGGTGTCAACATTTTCCAACAATACCTTTTATTCAACCATATCTCTCACAAAATGGTACTGCACATTAATATGATTTGTTTTAGCATGATAAACATGGTTCTTTGCTAGAAATATTGCACTCTGACTGTCACAATATAATCTTACAACTTTTTGTAGAAACCTAATACTTGAACACAATCTCTACAACCATACAACTTATTTACTTGCATGGGGAGTTGTCGTGTATCTAACTTTTGTAGTTGATAGTGTAACTACCACCCTTCTCTTGCTCATCCAAGTGAAACTTCCTCCAAATAGGATAAACACATAACCACTTGTAGGCCTTCTACTACCGAGATATCCAACCCAATTTGCATTAACAAATCCCTATACATACATTACTCTATCTAATCTAGGTCTTCCTTGGTAGCAGATTACATAATATGTGGCGCAACAAAAATATTTGAATACCCTTTTTACAACTATCTAGTGCTCCTTTCTTGGTTTTGACATATACCTACTCAAAACTCCCACTGCATGAGTAAACTAGTTAGCATGTTTGGCTCTTTATTCTTAATACTATCAAGAGTTACCTAGTTTCTTAGTTCTTATATTATTCTCCTCATAAACAATTTACCTTACATTTTCCAACTAGCCTTCTCATATGTCTGCTTCAACTACCACTATAATATTCCAACATTGTTTTATTTTCATTTCCTAGTTTGAGATCAATCACTCTTCCCCATTGATTCATCTTTTTTAGCGCTCCCTTTCATATTTCTTCTTGCAGTGCATTCTTTTAGTACAATTTCCTCTTAACCATTTCTAACTTCTTCCGCTTCCAATTCTAGATTATTTAATTGGGAGTTTTATATCCCAGAACGATTCCACATAATCAATAGCACAAGGTTCCAATACCCACAACTTTCTCCTAAAATAACTTGGGAATTTTACAACACAAAGTTCCAAGGCCCACATAATGCTTCAGTAGGAAGAATTCTTCACTCTATGTAGCATTCTACTTAATAACACTATTCACTTTGGCTATTCACATATGTTATCCATGATGTCTCATCTTTCCATGCCTTCACTTTACCACTAGGAATCCACGAATTATGTTCCCTTGAAATCTAAGTCTAATTGAACAATCCTTGCACGCTAGCCTATAGTTGTTGGATGGTTTTGAAACCAACATATTCAAAGTGGACTTGGTTCTCATCATCACTTTACATGGATATTGATCAACTTTAGCACTTGATGGTTGTATACAATATGAACTCTCATTGAAAGAGGTAATATCTCTAATTTTTTAGCATATGTACAATAACAACAAACTAAAGATCATAAGTGGAATACTTATGTTGCATGTCATTTTGTCTCTTTCTAAAAAATCCTATTGATTGTCTTTTAACTCAAAATTATTCCAATAGATACAATGCTCACATCACAAGCCACTCGAAACACTATTGAAATAAAGTAACACCAACACATTTGGATATGCAATCTTCTACTTTAGTATCTCAAGACCTTGTTGTGTGTGTGCTCCATTAGAATCCATGTGGATTTATACATTTTATTATAAACACACACATCTCACTTCCTTTTATGAACTTCCTATAAAGTATTGTTATACCATGAAAAATTCTCACCTCCATGAATCCTTGAGGCGCTATCCATTCCAATATTTCCTTCACTTTTTCTAAATCCATGTGAGTTGCATTCTTAAAAACCATTCATCCAAGGTACACAAACTCATTCAAGAATTCACACTTCTTTAATTTGATGCAAAATTGGTCCTTTCTTAACACTTCATACACCAACCTTGAATTTTCCAAG
>LPNX011023349.1:5531-25688 GCA_001517045.1 Pseudotsuga menziesii | reverse complement strand
AATTATCCTAGGAGATCTGCAGCACCCTCTACTCAAAACACTGCACTGTACGGTACCATCACCAGAGACCTCCTGAGAAAGAACAATTTCTGGAACCCCCATATTCAATGGATTTCTCATTAATTTCTCCTCAAGAAAAATACTACCTTGTCCTGAATCTGTAATCTAGTCTGTATGTCTCTTGTTGTGTAAAACTTTTCCAAGAGCATGAAATAAAGAGAGAATTCCATCACGTCCCATGCTGGACTTTACACTGTCTGTCAATTCTGGGAAGCTAGAAGATAAAATAGACGATTGAGCAACCTTCTTCTGCTTATGTTTCTTAGATTTTTCTCTAGGAAGTCCAGGATATTCAAAGCTACCGTGGTCCCAAAACAATGGTGCCACAACTGCGGTTTGCCAATTGTGTAGATGTAGGATATCAGGCTGCTTTCCAGACTTCAAAAGATAATCTAATGACGCACGGCAAAAATATGTAAACCTTTCAAAGTCATCCTCATACCCATAAAGAAGGTCCCGGTCAAAAAAACCACTGAGATGAAAAGGTTCAATGAATGTCACTACGATGCCATAAAGAATCCCTGTCCAGATTCTATTTCTGTGCCACTCGCCTCCAAAGTAAGAAGAAAAATCAGCTTCAACTTCTTGTAGACCCTGTACTTGATTCAAGTCCATAGATTTATACTTGGGCAAAATGACTTCCACAAAATTCTTCCTCCTTTGCAATGCACAACATAAATTTTTCACATGTGATGCCACAGATCCAACCTTTGTGAGTGGTGCCATTTCAGTACAAATGTGCAAAATGTGTAAACCCTGCCTTTGCTTTGGATCCAAAAGAAGAAGAAGACCTGCAGCAAGCTCTTTGTCATTCATGTGCTTAAGTTTACAAAATGTTTCAGCTAGTATAGGATCCTTGTTGACAACTAATTTTCTGATCTCAGATGCCTGTGTTTTAGTAATATCGCCCACCAAGGCCATTATATCAATCCGTAGTAGTATCTCATTGAACAATGGTGATGGATCTGCCTTAACCCTGCTATGCTTCTTGCTTTTCTGAAGGTTCCAAGTATCAGATGCCTGGCTGAGGCAGTAGAACTGTAAAGAATTGATCGCATGCCTAAGATCACCTTCACTACTTTCAGATATATAACTTAGCCATTCTAGAGGCAGAGAGTGATATTCTGCTGTCCATATTTTTGTGAGTGTCTTCGTGATGCTTTTTGATGTAAGAGGATTGAAAACTATCTTTGTAGCACCTCCATTCTCAAGAGCTAACTCCAATTCTTGGATCAATCGTCCAGGTACCCCTTGATCTTCAGCTTCAGTGAATTCAGTAATCGATACAATTGTTGGAAATTGCTGAATAATTATTTCTCTGGCTTCCATTGCAGTGTTACCATCAAGTCTTAGTACTTGAACACCTCTAATCCAATTCCTTTTATTAATAATCATATTTTCAAGTAAGGCCAATGGAGATAGGAACTGACTGAAAACTAGCAGCTTCTCCTCATTCAACTCACAAAGGCACAACATGTCAAGGATGAACTTAGTCTTCACTCCACCATTGGGATCTTCATTTATATCACAAATGCTGCTACTATCAGAATCTAACCAGCCTGAAGAATTATCTCCCTTTTCAATACTTATTTTATGCAGTGAAGGGTGTATGCACACTGCTAAAGACTTAATGTCTCTACTAAGTCTAGACCCAGGGGAGAATTTTATGTTCTCAAGTGACTCCTTTTGAGACTCATTGAGTCTTAAGATGACAGCAAACTCTGAAAGACCAGGCAGATCTTCGAGAATATCTCCCTTGTAGTAGTGGACAAATGATGAAACCACTTCTTCAAGATCACATATAGCAGAAGCTCTCATTTCTTTACTGCCATTCTGCAGACAATTCTCCATTTCACCACAGAAGATTTTGTCATCTGGACCCATGTTATGTCTCCTATTTGTCATTTTTGGATAATTTTCACTTGATATGATGCGTTTGAAGATGGATTTGAAATATTTTTCTTCCAGAATATCTGGTCTTACCAGCTTGAAAAGGTTGAAGAGCTCTGTAATATTATTTTGGAAGAGTGTACCTGACAATAGCACCCGACATTTAGTACGCACTTGCATGAGAGAATTGAGTATATTTGTTTTACTGTTTCGTGGAAAGTGCCCTACATCTAAAATCAACAATCCTGGACACTCTAAAAGAATTTGTCGGCTTTGATAGCCAGCAGTCTTCGCATTCTTAGTTTTATCAAACAATATACCTGAGAACTGAGCATAGCTGACAAGAAGTATGCTTTTATTATCTCTCCATTCTTTCAAAATTTCAAGCTGGATGCATCTTAATGGTTCCGTTTTGTTGCTTACTTCATAGAGGTCATATAGAGGAACCTCCTCTTCGAATTTTCCATCCCTTTGTTGGCTCTCTGATAATCTATTTTCTGCTAGTGCCAGCTTATCCAATATTTCCTCTTTTTCTTTATTCTTCAACTGAATTCCATGGTTTGCAGCCTTTAAATATTCAGAAAGTTTGATGATTTCTTCCCTTGCAGAAGCTAACTCACCAAAGACACGATCCTTTGCGTCACTCTCAGCATAGTCCTGCCCAAGAACAGTCTGAAGATTCTGAAGCTCGACATTTTTTGACTCAAGCGCACTGACACAACCTGAGAGCTTTTGCCTTAAGTCAGAAATCACTTCATTTTCCTTTTGCAGTTCATCAATGTTGCTTTTCTTAATTTCTTTTGGATTTTCTATTGCACGTGAAAGATATTTCTCCAACTGCAAGACACGGTCATTTCTAGCGTCTAGTTGTGCTTGAAGTTCTATTATGCGTGCACTATCTTGATCCATTTTCTCTGAATCTTCTAGCTCCTTTTCCAAAAGATGCTGCTTAAGTCTAGCCAAGTTACGCACTGCTTTGTCCCTTTCATTGCTAACATTCTTTAAACTTTGTTCCAACTCCAAAATCTGCAGCCGATAAGCTTCTTCCATGGCTCCTAGATTTTTTGATAATGGTTGCAACTGCTTGTCATCTCTTAATTTTGTATCTGGCGTAAGAGCTGACCCATCACCATATTCTCTTTGTAGCACCTGTTTTTGGTGGCTCTTAAAGTGATTTATGAGGCCATCCTTCTCTGTCACTACTACTGAACAGTCCAGCTCAATTGCAGAGTTTTGTTCCAATACAGTTTCTGAATTTTTTGTTACAAATTCTGTACATATATCCGCCCATTGTTGATTTGAAGTTTTCAGAGATTCTGATTGTTCGATCACAGAGACTGTGGAATCTTAACAGCAGATGTGTTTCTCTTCTGCTTGAACATTCTTTACTTCCACTTGCAATCCTTCTGTCACTGCTACTGATATGGAAAATTTGTTGTAATTTGTTTTTTCATCGTGACTATCACTGTCTCGACTGTTGTGCTCATTACCTTGCACATCATGTATTTTTGACTCCAAATGAATCTCAACCTGTACTTCATGTTCATCTTTCTTCCCTCCCCCAACTATGTCTTTAAGGAGATCCTCATCCAAATCCTTGGGCTGGATCCCGAACTTGATGGTGTAATAATCTTGAAAGGACAATGCTGCACATACATCATCACCCAAGGCTAGATACTCCTGATATCGAGCCAAGTGTTGAAGTACTGCTAACCTCTTCCAATTTCCAGTCAAGACCCTTCTCATTGTCTTCATGTTCTCACAAGCTGGCAAAGAAAAAAATTTGTTCTGACATGCACTTGCATGTACACGCATGTATCAACATGCACTTTTATTCAATTGCTATGTGCCCACAGCTGGCCAAGATTATGCTCTGATACCACTGAAATATCCCAAATCCCGATATTTTCTATTTCTAAATAATTATGCGGATACAACTGGGCTTACCAACTGCCAGGCAAAAATCCCTATTTTATAGGAAAAATTAGGGTTAGGGTTTGTGAGACAGAATGCACACTTACCACTGATAACTGGCTGAACTACTGCAGATAAAGTCTGTAAGTACTGAGATCTGGATCAGAGAGGAACTGATCTCTGTTGTCTCCGGTGAATGCTCCAGCAATAAGACGCCCAATCAGAGAAAAAGGTGACGCCCTCAAGGAAGGAGGTGCCCGATGGATCCGCCGATTTGCAGGGCTGATAGCCTTGCTGTGCCGGAGAGATTGGCTGGAATATATTGCAGTTTTGAACCCTCTAAGTATGAAAACGTTTTGGTTCTCTGAGGCAGCTGCTCACACCCCTGGTGGTCTGGAAATGCTGATAACTCCTTCGGATGAGCTCCAATGGAGCTGATAGTCACTGGGTACCGGAGTATGAAGCTGCTGGTGAGAATGATGCCTGAGTTTCGAAAGGAAACTGAGATCTGAAGGCCCAATAGCTGATTAGGGATTTCTGGTGGAAAACCCCCTCTTACGGCTGCACCGTGCCTCTGCAACAATCTCTACCCTGTGCGATATAATTGATGAATGAAATGAAGAACAAGTGGTGAACCAGTATGGCTTACCTGGAATAAGACTAGGACAGATGTTTCACTGCCGAAATCTTGTTAGTTGAAGACTCTGTCTCCAACCCCAACTGCTGTGCTGCATGCTGTGCTGCTATCCAAGTGCTCCCAAAATAATCAATACTCATAAGTGAGGTCTCTTCTTGCTTTACCCTCTATTTATAAAGTTCAACTGCGCAAAACCTAATCTTTGACCTAATTAGGTCACTTTATATTCTAATTTGCCGTTGACTTGCATGCAAAGAGCATGGTCATGCATGGAGCATGGAAAAGAGCATGGTCATGCATGAAGGTGGCCTTTGGCCCAGGTGGCCCTTCTTGACCAAGTGAGGATGCCGTAGATATTCTATGGGTGGCATCAATCCTGATCTGATTCCCTAGCTATCAGTAATCGCTCGAACCCACAGGAATCACATAGGTTAGCGGTATGGGCCTCAGGGCCTAAAAGGAAGAGGACATTACAAGCCCACAACTCACGGATCGACGAAAATAACAAAACGGGACCCAAAACCTCAAAGCAATAATCAGGAGAGTTAGTAGTTTGCCATCCGCAACGGCAGAGACAGAAATAACAAATCATCCCGATGTAAACCAGAACATAGTCGATGTGAAAACGAACGCATTGGAGAAAACGTTTAAACCAAGACTTGTTAATTTGCCGCAACGGCGGGAGCACCAACCAAATAAACTTCCGATTACTCTGTTTTCTGCCGGTAAGGACTTCTCTCACGTGTGTTGGTAACTCGAGTAAATATATTCCCCATGCCAGAATACGAGACATCTCAAACACAGAACTACTATACGAGGTCAGCTCGAAGAAGAGCTCATTGGAAACAAGCTTTAAAGAGGTTCCTCGTTGCTTCTTGATTGCAGGCTGGCAGCAGACAGGCGAGATGCCAATGGATTCTTTTTGTATGCGCTTTTGAAACCGACAACAACAATTGATTTGATTGAGCAACAAACCGAGGCAACAATCAAGTTTGATCAAACAGTGGATTGTTTCAAGCGTTAGAGGAAAATCTAAAACAAATGGTAGATCAATCCAAGCATTAGAAATCTTTCTATAAAATCATTAGATCAAATCAAAGAAGAAAATCAAACAAATCCAAGCAAAGGAGGGTCCTGAAATTTTTTGGAATTTTGGGGAAAATGTTGCAACTGCAACAATTGGCGACTACCTGGTGAACCCCAGATTTTTGACTTAACTCGTTCCCAGTGCAAGACTTTCTGGATAGAAGCTGAAATCTTCTAGATGTTTGTATTCCTAAGTTGGCCAACTCATGCGTTTAGATCATTGAGAAGTAGTCCATTCATTGGGAAATGGTAACATCAGAAACATTTGCAAGTGTGAATAACTCTTTTGAGGCCTAATAAGTGAGATTAATTTTTTCCTGTCTTTAGGTAGTCTCCAGCTTGGACACCACATGATTGTAACAGATAGTAAACAGCATTATCCCTGTGTTCCTCATTCCCATGCCAACTGCACTTTTGTGCCATTTGAACTTTAGTTCTTGTGAGTCCTCCATTTGAATTTATTTCTGAATTTTATTCAGGCTCCTCTATCCATAGTGTCCTTTTGTGTGAGAGAAGAATTGACTTTTCATCTCACGGACGGAGGGGAACTTTTGGCAATTTGAGATTCATGCTTTTGATATTTTTCTTTGATGTATATTGTTTCTTTCAGGAGTTTTGACTCTTGATAGCTTTTAGCTTTTCTGAAATCATGGCATGGGATCATTTATATATGATATACTGTTTACCTTGCTTCCTTTCCGTGGGTCTTTTGCTGTCACCCCCTTGGACATTTTAGATGTGAAATGGATGGAGCCTCGAAATAGTATTTCAGACCTCTTTTACCTCTGAGTTATTTACAAGGGTTAAGTAAGACTTCAATGAATGCATGGCCAGTTAGGAACACTGCTACTAGAAGACATTCTATGTTTTAAAGCATAGTCTTTTGCTCAAGATCTCAGTTAATTAAGAACCCTGATGTTTCCATTGCAACCAATAGTTTGCCTCTTTATTCAAAAATAAAAAGAACTAGTAACAAAGCATTTAAAGCAATAAATCAAAGCAAACAGCATTAAAGAAAAACAATTCAATTTATTTATGTACAAAACAAAAAGAAAAGAAAATGTGTGCCCGCCCTTAAAAATCTTCAATCTTAGGGAGTTAAGGGGTGGGCTGGATTATAGACATGAGATATCTAACCATGGTCTAGCTGTGCTATTTTTGAAATTGAACACATGTCTACTATCCTACAGTCATCCCTTTCAGCTTGAGGAAGTTGAAGGAGCTCAGGCTGAGTGTCAATCATAGAACTGGCCTTTCTTGAGGTATGATGTCTTAGCTTAAGCTCGATTAGATAATTTCCTAGGATAGAATCAGCAGATTCATTACCTTCTCCTAGCTTAGTGATAGTATGCTTCATGTAAGGCTCTCTCAAAATTTTTATCTGATTTGGGGTACCCCTGAGAGGTAACAATAAATGAGACCAATATGAAGTGAAATAACCTTTCAACCTGGCAGACCAATCTCGGTTGAGAATAAGCCCATATCCACCCGGTATGTTAGCCACCATAATGTCAATAAATTGGCATATCTTGTTATTTGCAGAAAAGCGAATGAGGACATTTTTCATCTCTCCTACCACTTTGACACCTGTGCTATCTAATTGCGTTACTTCCCAGGCTGTGGGCTCTGGCTGTCCATTAATCTTTCTGCACACCTCAAGTGGCATAACATTCACCGCTGATCCAGAATCTACCAAGCAATTATGCACATTATGATTCAACATTTTGAGGGTCAAAAGAAAAGGCGGGGTGTCAGCTTTTTCTTCCCAACCTGGTTCTATGTCTTCTTCTCCTGGTTGGTTTTGAGTGGGTATATCCTTTTTAAGCTCTTTAGTTTCTTTAGTGTTTCCCTCATTAACACCTACCTGTTCTTCTGCAGGTTTGACAGGCTCACTGATTGGATCGGTTTCCTGGTTGACAATAGTGACTTCAGACGTTTTATTTTCAATATTGGCATTTATCTGTCTTTTGACATTCGACTGCAACCTTTTAATCTTCGAAATTATTGCATTGTCTCTAATTGTTAGGTTCGTACCTTTTGTTGCTGTTGGTGGGTATTTAGGCTTAGGAGCATTCTCTTCTGTGTTGAAAAGCGAGGCACCATTCCTTAAGAACATGGTATCATCATCTTGTTTCTCTATGGTCTGGTTTTTCTCTTCTTCTTTATCACTATCTTTAGTCAATTTAGAATCCAGCAGCCTATTCATCACCAATGTCATCAAATTTAACCATTGAGGACACTTCTTTTCAGAATGAGGTTGTTGATGAAAAGTACAGAAATTGTTCCCCCCCACTTCTGTTATGTTTATTGATGGTAAATTTGGTGGAGGTATTTTCCATTGGGTGCTATCCTCTTTTTTTTGGTAGTAGGGTTTGTAATTTCTTCGAACTTCCCTTTGTTTTTCCAAATCTATCACCCTATTAGATAGTTTCTACATCATTCTTAACATTCCTTCAAGGTCATGTGACTGCTCCTCCTTAGGCTCAGAATGATCTTCTATGCTCTCTTTTTCAGCTTCCACCCTTTTAGCCTCTTCATAAGTTTCTGACAATGTAGGCTTGGCTTTCATTTTGGCGAACATGGCCAAATCAGGCCCTAAAGCTGAAGTATAATATTCAATCAAAACTTTATCAGAAGGCTTATCAGCTACAGAAAAATTCTTAAGATAAGCATCAAACCTCTGGGTGAAACTATGCACTTTCTCTTTTCTTTCTTTCTTCAAAGTGCCTAGCCCTTTCATCAGTGCTGCATGAGTTTTCTGGGCTGCATATTTATTTATGAATATTCTTTCAAAAGTATCCCAGTCTGGAATTGAGTTTGCAGGCAGAGAAAAATACCATGGAGCTGCTGCCCCTTTCAAGGTATGCGGAAAAAGTCTGCAGACTACATCTTCATGTTCTCCAGCCCTTAATCCTTCTATGGCCAAGTAAAAGCTTTGCAAGTGATCATCTACTGAATTCTTTTCACTCAGGTCAAAATTGGGCAGTATCTTATCAAAAGCTTGAGGTAGGTCATGCAATGGAGGTGTGAGGTTTAAAGGTGATCTAGCTCTCCAAGCCGGTAGAGGGTTGGGTTGATTCACATTTACACCAGTCATGAACAAGGTGAATAGACAGGAGTCTGAGTCAGGAAAATCGTAAGATGAAACTGGGTTTACTTGCTTCACAGGTAGAACCAAAACTCGTATGTACTTGGGTTAAGTCAAAAGCTTCCAAATATCTGCTGGTGGGGTAATCTTGGGAAAATAGGTTTCCACGGCAAGCCATGCACTGGCGGCCCTCCTTCTAGCGCTAGAACTGTTGAGGCCTGGAAATTCGTAGGCAACAACAGCAAGGGATTCTCCCCAGTCAACGTTCCCAACTAGCTCGTGACTGTTTGGTGTAGGGAATCCGTCCAGTTTGCGGTCCGGCTACCGTAGGTCAAGTAACAAAAACAAAGGGTTTTACCGGTTGCGGCCCGGTCCACCGTATATATTTTGTATTTTTTGACTTAAGTATGATATGCAAGTGCCTATTTAACATGCAGATTGACGTAGAATACGAGAAGCGGTCACAATGTGATGCGCAGGTTCTTACCTCTCGTCTTAAACTCTCTCGCATCAAAATCACACACAGCAAGAAATTACAACTAACTACCTAACCTATCCCTAGGGAGCAAAGTTATCATTCATTAATGAGTAATGTAATTTTTACATGCATTATGAAAAATCACAGATAGCTGATACTTCTTTCAAAACGCATGAACATTAAAAGATATTTGTACAACCAGATAGCCAATTGTTTATGAACATCATTCATTACTCATAATGGAAATCTTCATAGAATAAACCAGAGAACATTCATACAAGAACATAGGTTCAAAGAGTTAGAACGGTCTCACAGTTAATGGACACAAAGCTGAAAACGAAATAGTTCCTCTTCAACGAATCGATAGCACAACATTTGAAGATTCCACCAAGCTTTCTCCAACAGGAAAACTATAATTATCTATTGCAAAAGGAAATAGTTCTTCTTACAATATGTCTTCACAAATCTAACTGGGAAAAAGTCCCTCATTCCCTCTAATTCTCCTATACTTATACAACAAGCAAAACTCTTGGGATGCCCCTTCGTGACCTTTGGGCTCCCCCAACCGTTTAATCTCACAATTTTGTCCTTTGTGAGTGCTGATGATTCATACAAACGTTACATTTCAGATTTAACAAAAAAACAATTTTATGAAAAGGGACCAGCTTGGTAACTGTCGAACTTTTCCAAGCCTGGGCCTCTGCCTGTATTTATTTTGCTCAGTCATTCATTGGTCTCTTGCTGGATCCCGTAGAGCTTAAACCTAACTTTCTTCTTCTTTTCTCTGCTTCTGCTTCTTTGTTCCTCAACCACTTCCTTCTTTGCTGCCTCCCTTCTACTTCGTATTTTAAACACATCTTACTCGTAGTAATCGTCTTGTCATAAACACAGACTGTTCTTAGACAGAGTACACAAAATGTGTCAGAAAGCACATCTAGTAAAATGAACTTTAATGCATGATAACGCAAAGAAAAATCCGACGAGTTCATATCCTAAAATCAAAAGCCCAAAAGACAGATTATTTAGCTCAAGCGAAGTTGCATATGGACTATTCGACATCCTCCGAAGAAAACACCAAAAATAGCACTGTAACTGCCATAGGAAAATAGAGTGGAAGCACACAAGAAAGGCGGGAAAATACTGAGCATTAGGCAAAAACACGAACTCACCTAGGCGGGTGAAAAACTAAGGATCGAAGGCCGCAAGGATAATACCTTCCACAACACCGGATGGTCAAACCACTAATCTATCTGCGGAGACATCCGCAGCGGAACTTCGCAATACTAATCGTCGGAACATCGGAGCGATAACGGGAAAGGGAGCCGCAACGACGGAGAAGAAAAGGTTAAGGATACGCGACCCGCGAGTGGGAAACTCTCAATCGGAAGTCAGAAGGTATTTACATCAGAAGCTGAATGACTTTCCCAGCCGCAACGACGAAAAAGGAAAGGTTAAAGACACGTGCGACTAAAGACTGACGCATCGACTAGCGGAGCGTTTTGGACATCGGACGCTTAGTTGATTTGGGAGCCGCAACGGTGGAAGAAAAAAGGATAAACCACCGCAATGCAAGGTTTGAATCGGAAGCGAAAATAATAAAATATTGGAAAGGTTAGCGCTTTCGGCAGCCGCAACGGTGGAGTCACAAAGGGAGCGACCTTCCGCGACGACGGGGTTTAAAACGACTAGACAACCGAAAAAGATAAAGCTTGCTGTAGCCGCAACAACGGAAGCCCACAACTCACGGACTGAAGAAAATAACAAAGCGGGACCCGAAACCTCAAAGCAATAATCGGGAGAGTTAGTATTTTGCCATCTGCAACGGCAGAGACAGAAATAACAAATCATCCCGATGTAAACCAGAACATAGCCAATGTGAAAACGAACATATCGGAGAAAACGTTTAAACCAAGACTTGTTAATTTGCCGCAACGGCGGGAGCACCAACCAAATCAACTTCTGATTACTCTGTTGTCTGCCGGTAAGGACTTCTCTCACGTGTGTTGGTAACTCGGGTAAATATATTCCCCATGCCAGAATACGAGACATCTCAAACACAAAACTACTATACGAGGTCAGCTCGAAGAAGAGCTCATTGGAAACAAGCTTTAAAGAGGTTCCTCGCTGCTTCTTGATTGCAGGCTGGCAGCAAACAAGCGGGATGCCAATGGATTCTTTTTGTATGCGCTTTTGAAACTGACAACAACAATTGATTTGATTGAGCAACAAACCGAGCCAACAAGCTGAGACTGTATCCAAAGGCAACAATCAAGTTTGATCAAACAATGGATTGTTTCAAGCGTTAGAGGAAAATCTAAAACAAATGGTAGATCAATTCCAAGCATTAGAAATCTTTCTAGAAAATCATTAGATCAAATCAAAGAAGAAAATCAAACTAATCCAAGCAAAGGAGGGTCCTGAAATTTTTTGGAATTTTGGGGAAAATGTTGCAGCTGCAACAGACTTATTTTCTTTGCTCATGGGTTTTGATTTAATATTTTTTTTAGCCTCCGTACATGGAGAGAATAGGGGCAGCGGTGTAGCTCATCCCTGCTAAAGTAAGAGGGTTGAAAATCCAGTCTCACACACATGTAAGTTCGAAGGACTGGAGCGAGTGACAAAAAGTACAAAGTGACTGGAAGTATAGTGCATTGCTAACTAAAATTTAAATTTCAAAATGAAATGGCATAATAAGATTGAATTGACTTATTGATTATGCTCATGTGCCAAGCTATCTGTATATACGCTCTATTTATTTTTAATATCTTAACTTCTAGTACAAACCTTTGGATCTCTCTCGATCATGCTGATGTTACGAGGATCTACTCGTAAATGAAGAGCCAAATATTCTTGTTATATTGCGAATTTGCAATAATATTCAATGAATGGAAATTGGAAACCGTTATTATGACCAAATAGATCTTTGTGTCATTCATATGAATACTAGACTTTCATTTTAGTGTACTTTTTTAATGGTATATCATACTTCAAATGATTGAAACAAAGATGATAAGTATTGGCAAATCGAGGTTTTTATTCACAGGATGTAAACATTCATATGGATATATGCAATCTCATTTGGTTTGAATTAGTTCCTTCATAAATTCTTATTAAGTCATTAATTTTGAGTGACTATCCAAGAAATTATAATTTAGACTTTAATGGAGGAGCTATCTAGTTGATCATTAATGCCCATAGATCTTTGGACAAAAGAGATTTGAACTTCCCAACACGAGAAAAGTTGAAAAGAGGAACTAAAGTGGGCAAATTGAATAAGTTACAGATGTAGAGGGGAATTGAAATGGGCAAATTGAAAGAGTTACATAAAGAACTTGTTACATGATAATATGCATCCCCATTTAAACTTTTGGCTTATTCCAACAGTCAATCTAAGACCCTCTTTATATAGATGCATCGTGCCACACCCATAATATTTCATGGCTAAATATCACATCATGCCAAATAAAATAATATTGAAAATTCATAACAAATAAAATCAATAAAAATGAATAGTACACAAACAATTAGAATTTTAGGGAGTGATAAAGATAAATGATTAATTGTATGTTAATATCCTGGAATTTGACATTGTTAATAACGTATTTAACGGACGAGAGCCTATTTGACAACTAATCTCATAATTTAAACGTCAAACTTCCACATGTATGCAAAATTAAAACTTGTAGATTTGACGTCAATTGGATTTATTTACATGTCATAATTACTAATATCAACCCATCATAATTACTAGTACACTCTGGCCTAGTTCTGAATTGGTAACTTGGTATCAACCCATCATAATTACTAGTATACTCTGGCCTAGTTCTGAATTGGTAACTTGGTAGTTACATTGGTTTTGAAAGTGATTAATACATGAGTTATGTTCATTAAATTTGGCATCAAACTTGGGAGCAGTGTTGGTATTTCACTAGAATTTTACTTGTCATATTAATTTTCTTTTTAAGTTTTGGGGTTTAGCATTTCCTTTCATTGAAGGTTTTCCCTAAATATATGTACCTGTCAGTTTTAACCTTTTTCTTAAATATGTAGTTGTTAGTAATAACATTTTTCCTAAATATGTACCTGTCAGTAATAACATTTTAGAACGTTGGCTAAAAATGCAACAATTTGCATCTCTTTTCCCAAATCCGACAATTCAAGGAAGGAAACATTCATATTGATCTTAAAATCTGCTCAATTTTTTGAGCATCCATTTAGAATAGAAATGAAATAACCCAAATTCACAAAATAAAATTGTATCTTATAAACTTATCTGCACATTGTCTAAATCAATTAACATTGGGAATTATTTCCTTTAATTGATTTTCTAGTCCATTACCCCCAGAATTAAAGACAAACAATCAAATTCCTTTAATTGATTTTCTAGTCCATTACCCCCCGAATTCAAGACAAACAATCAAAGTTACTAATTTCCATACTTTAAGATTGTTGTTTTTGATCTTTTACACACAGGTCTGCACTTTTCAAGAGTAGATTTGAAGTGTTTTACAATAGATTTGCATAGTTCCCAAGGCATAATTTATTATCTAGGTGTAAGTCTTGATTATAACTTGTCATTTGAATTTATTTCATTCATATTTCAGGTCTGATTTTTATAAAACAACAAGTAATTTTGGGGGGTTAGAATAAAATTTTGTTTCCCAAGTTTATATTCTATCTCCAAATTTCATAGGTATTCCTCTGAGGTTAGCACGCACTAACCCGAAACACAAAAAGGTTGTACAAGATAACAATGTACTTTTTCTAATTACCTTTGGAACTCTTTTGCTCAAGCATTAACAACTTTCATAACCACTACATCAAAAAGAAAATATAGAATAAGGAGATTAAATTGAACTATTACACCCACACACACCAAGATAACTAGGACAGTAAAGACGGGTCCACAACCAAACACATATCCATAATACAACTTACAATGCCAAAAATGGAACCCTTAGTTTTAAGGCACAATTCCTATTTATAAGTTGAGTTTGTGGCTCTGGCCTTCCATCTTTCTGACTCTTCAAATACCTGAGATTACTCTTAAGCTTCTAAAGCTCTTAACTCATCATAAATTTTTATTCCCACTTTGACTTTGGGCGCATAAAATAGAACTTCTTATCTATGTATCATGGGGGGTGTTGTCTTTAGAAGTTGTGTACCATAAACCCTAATCAGTTGTACCAACAACATATCATAGGATTCTTTTCCCAAATTTGAAGTGAGAGTCTTTCGAAGACTCCATAAATCTGGGATTGGTAGTTATCAAATTCACTCCTTATGGTTTCTTTTGTGAGCGATGCTAAGATATTAGAACAATTAATTACAAAATCACTCTGGGTACAAAACTTATACTATATCGAATTCTGTGCAGGAAACGAGATTGAGAGATGGGTCTCAATATGAGTTAGAAATGTTTTTTCTAAGGTATTAAACAATGACAAATTTGTGAGATGCTTGGTGTGAAAGTAAACAAAATGGACATTAAGGGAATTGTTAAAAATTAATGTCCAGTTTGTATGTCAGTTCTCATCCCAATAATGGTAGATTAACTCCTGAAAAACATTTATGTGAAACATGAATTTAGAAATTAGTTAAGTAATCAAATATATGCAATCATGATGAAATAAGACATGCATACAATATGCATGAATTATAATTTGTTTTCATATGGTTCCATAAATTATGAATACTAAAAAATCCTTGTTACCTATTTTAGTAACCTTTTAGCACAAGGTTGTTTTAGTGTTACTCATCTATGCAAATTTATTTGTGATAACTGATAAGTTACTTTATTTTATGTTATATTTACAAGATTTTGAAGATCTAAATCCATTACAATTTTGTACTGCAAATATTATGATATTCTAAATAAATTAAACAATTTGAAACACCTTCATGATGCATGCTCTTTCTTTCATCTATTGATGTTTTAAAAGTTAATAGCCATTGCCACAAGATGTTGTATAAAGGCCTAACTAGTCTTTAGAATGTTGAAATAAGTCGGTACAAGGTAAATATACCTAAATAAGGCCAAAAATCATGTAAGGCCTTTTAGCCTCTAAATATAAAGGACCCAACTAATATGCCTTAAACACGCCAAAATGCTTTTAAATGACCATAATTAAGCCTTAATTAAAAAACAACATTGGTTTCAGGTTTATTGGCCTTAATTGTGTAAAAATATGTTTTTTTTTAAGGCATGTCTATAAACCTAGGGTGGCCTCTTACAAGATGATATAAATAGGCAATTCTCTCCTCTCCTAAGCCATATTTCAAAGGCTATTTCTATTATATGTAAAATATATGCATATTCTCTATAAATCTTCTCCCCTTGTTCAATACTTATTTTCTTGCATGTGTTCACTTTGGGCATATAAAACGAGTATCAGAGTAAGCTCAAACCCAAATCTCAAAAGAAAATATGGCTACTGGCACCTAGAGTAGTAAGGTGGTAAATTGAGAGGAAATTATTAAATAGGAAAGAGTTATTAGAAATTTGTAGTGAAGGATGCATTGGAATTATATGGATTAAGATATCATATACGAGAAAGGGAAAACTAACAATTTGTAGCAAAGAATGCATTTAGAATTAGATGGATTAAGATATGATATATGAGAACAAAGAGAAAACTAAGTGATGAAAAAGATAAGCTAAAAAAGGCACAAGGTTACCTATAGGACAAAACAAAGAAGATATATTGAAAATATTCTCTCAATTCATTGCAGGAACATAAACGATGAAGAAAACACTCTCCTAAGTCATCTCTAAAAGATTGTTTCTACTTATTTGTAAAAAACAAGCATATTATTTATAACAATCTTCTCCCTTTGTTCAATAAAGGTTATTTATTGTATATGTTCTCTTAGGGACATGCGCATGTTAAGTGGGTATTAAAGTCAACTCAAACCCAGATCTAAAAATAAAAGCTACTAGCACCTAGAATTGTAAGGCAACAAATTAAGAGGAAGTTGTTAAATGGGAAAGAGTTATTAACAATTTGCAACAAAGAATGAATTTGGAGTTAGATGGGTAAGAATGCATTTGTGGCTAGATGGATTATACAGCAAACTAAGTGATGGACAAGATAAGCTAGAAAAGGTACAAGATGACCTAAAGGACGTGTTTATGCACAACAAAAAACACTTAACAAACTTGTAATCATAGTTATTAGGGGTCAAATCGAACCTCTTATGTCAATTAATGAACAATTAGGGTTCACCAAAGTCCATATGTGCTTTAGATCATCATCAAAGAGTTCAAGAACTAGCAATTAACCAACTTGTAGATACAAACTCAATTTAAAGTGCATATTACCATAGGTTGACCTTGCAACAACTAACTATGTTCACTGTTATAAGCTAATAGTATAATGATGAAAATACATTGTACAATGATCAAAAGTACCCTCCCTTGTTGCCCCTTTACATGACTAAGATTGTATCACAATCTGAGGTATATGATTCAAGGATTTGTAATACAAAAATGGGTATAAGGCTACCAGTATGAATGAGTTGATATAATGGTTAGGTAAGTAGAGTTCTAGATTTGTTTGTATAGATTAGGAGGTTGTTATATAGTGCTAACCAAGGCAGTTTTAAGATCCAATCTTAAGTATGAATTCCAAACAATAGTAGCCCACAATAATGACATATTATAGCAGCGAGTGAAGCAAAATTAGGTCCTATATACACACATACACATAAAGGTTATGTTTCTCAGGTTTCAAATCCTTCTGCACTGCAAAACAATGTATTAACTCTAGAATTGCATTAGGTCACAACCTCAGGTGTATTGAATATGGATACTAGCAAAACGGATATAACTAGGTCTCATATTCACAGTTACAACCATATTTTGAAATTTTAGGCATACATGGCGATTGAGAGTGGTGGGAATGTCGAGCCCAAAAAAAATCCAACAAATGTTGACAGGAGCGTTCTATGGGGTCATATTGAACCCTCAAAACCTCCGAATGCATGGTGTTCCCAGAGAAAAAATCATTGTATGTGGGTTTATGCACAAGACCTTGTGTATATCCTAATTTGACCTATGTCTTGGTAAGGGTTGTGATTCTCTAGAATGCAAGTTCGATAAGGAAATCACCTGAGCATAAGAAATAAGATAAGGAAATCACCTGTGGCTATAGGTTGTAATAAGAGTAGTCCCTTGAGCACTTATGAGTAACAAAACATGTTTGTTTCTCACTTCACAAACCCTCAGGCTCTGAGTCACAACATTCCAAAGGATCACAACAAGCCCCTAGGCCTTGAGTCATGAATCACGATAGTCATTTGGATGTCGATCGGTCACATAGCCCTGCAAGGATGCAACTCTTAACGACAATGGAAACTAACACATTTCCATTCCATTTCTCATAGGCTGCAGTCACCTGACGCCCACTAAACAAACAAACAAATGCAGAGTAATCCAAAATGGGTTTTCCCACTGGTGGTAATTTTGGAATATTGCATGAAAACTGACTCCTTGTTGTAATTCCACTTCGTCCCTTGCAGGTTTCTCGTCATATATTCATAACACATGAGTGCAATTTCCCTTCCACAATGAACGCGGAATGAGGACACTCTACAACTCTGTCTCCAGCTGTAGTGACTTGCGGACCACAGTAACAGGTATGCTTTCAAATTTTCAAATTACGGGCATGTGGCCATAGCCTACTAATTGTCGGAGATTTGTCCCATCATCAATTCACAATGTTCATTGTTAAACCATGACTGATTCGCACAATTTAACATTCAATGCCATTCACCTAAAACATTTGTGATACATCTAACTTCCAAGCACATGGATGGTGGACAACGTGGAAGTTCAACACCTAGACTCCAGGTTGGTAGCATGGTAGGCTCCTAGCTCGGTTCTGGCCCTAACCCCACCTCTAGTGTTATATATTATTATAAATATAATGACATTTTCATAAAATTATAGATCGTTAAACAAACCTTTTATAAAAAAATTCAGGCGTATGACAAAATGGGTTTGCCCAAGTTTTTCCTATATTTGATGGGAAAAATGTCCAAGAACAAGAAAATGCCCATCAAATTCCATCTCTTCTTGGGATAATCAGACAGGTTATGTGGAAGACTAGTAGCTTGAGTACACATTCTTTAAAATCTCTGGGATAAATAAGCAAGTTAACTCATTTATGATCACCCTCCGTTGCTCACACAGGTTAAATTCCACTAATCCACTTCATAATATGCAAATTCATTGCTGTCATTCTTGGAAAATGGGAACATCCTGCTGTTTTGGGGACATCATTGGGGAAACCAAAAAGGAGCATACTCATTTCCAATCCTAAGCGGTACTCCAAACCTAAACACCTCCAATCCTAAGCGGTACTCCGAACCTAAACACCTCGGGATTATAGAGAGCTTGTAACTATTGGAACAACTAACAAAACATCCCATTTGAGCAAGAAGCAAAGTAGGATGTGGTCTACTTCAATAAGTTGCATATTAACCCTTTTAATATATTTCCGCATTTTAATTTTTTAAATATATTTTAATATTGTAATTTTTTAATATAATTCAATGGTTGGTATAACACTCCGCATTTTCTCCCTCTACAAAATCCAGCCCAACTAACATCACATCTGAAAATGGGAAAAAAATTATTCAAGGAAATTGCGAGCGTTCAGGAGCATCAAAAATATCAGTTCAACTGCCACAAGGATATAGTACATGGAGGGAGGGTGAATGGGTTTCACATGCAACCCTTTCACCTTGGCCATAGAATGAGTCCTTATGTTCATGTCCAGGTATTTTTGTACAAGGTTAAGTCTTTGTTCTTTGTTTTTTTAAAGGCCGCCCAACTAACAACATATCTAAATATGGGCAAAAAATTATTCAATGAAATTGCGAGCGTTCGGGAGCATCAAAAAGCTTAATTCAACTGCCACAAGGATACAATACATGGAGGGAGAGTAAATGGGTTTCACCTGCAACCCTTCACCTTGGCCATATAATAAGTCCTTATGTTCATGTGCAGGTATTTTTGTACCTGGTTAAGTTTTTGTTCTTTGTTTTTTATTTTTTATTATTTTAAATGTTTCAACGTATATTTGTCTTATTGTTTTTAGGCAAACATCAATTTGAACGAGAATAAGGATGATTAGTATCCCAAGCATATTTTATTTAAGAGAATGATTAATAAATCATAGATTTTGAAGGGTCGCTTGCTTGCTTATAAGGCAGGTAGTTTATTAGATAAAATAAAAAATAAATAATTTTATTTTCTATTTTTGGATGATTGTCTCGAATATAATTCTCTACCTTCTAGAAATTCCATAGCTTTGTATTTCGAAATACCTGAGGCAAATCAAATTTAAGTTTTCCATAGCTTTCTGTTTCCAAATACCTATGGAAAATCACTTAAGTTTATTAAAAAGTAAAGTGATAGGCAATGAAAATTCTAAACGGCCAACAAATTTCCACTTGACAGGCTAGAGGGATTTGAAATTCCAGGCATCTACATCTCCGAAATTCATAAAAAATAAATGCTTCGGTGAGGTCGAACACGTCCAATGTGCTTCGGTAAGATCGAACACCTCCCATCCTGTTATCATCCAGGTGGAGGAGAAATTGTTTTCGTATCTCCTGGTTCTGATCAACAAAACACCTAATCATCTGATGAAAAAATATGGGGATTCTCAAAGAATATTTTGTTGTTTGCTTTCTTTTCAAAGAATAATTTGGCATAGCGTGCAATGCATGGTGGTGAGAGCTGGTGGGATGCGTGAGAGAGAGGCTTCCAGTGCACGAGAAACACTCATCACTGAATCTTCCAAGAATTCATTCTTTTTAATCTACGCACTCTTCTCTTCTTCCCATTATTATGATCTTTAAATGTCACGGTGCCAATTACATTTCTCTATAGCTTCAATGCAGTTGCTGCTCATGCCGATGTATTTTCCGAGTCACCAGGGGGAACACATATCTGTATTGTGAATACTGCCTTAGAGGAAGGGCAACACCGGGTAG
>LPNX011023345.1:123157-188756 GCA_001517045.1 Pseudotsuga menziesii | reverse complement strand
TTGTTTCTATTTTTAGTTTTCTGTTAAGATTTCATTCTAAAATGTTTGCAACAAATATATGGTGTACTTTTATATAAATTGGAGGATTTTTCAATGAAAAGAGGAGGTCCCAGCCAGAAACTCGAGAGCAAGGAAAGTGAAGAGGTCTCGAGAAGGGGACTGTGAGGTTGGAAATTTTGGGGAATGATGCTGGATGAATTGTAAACATCTCTGTATAGCATAAAATCTTTGCAGCTTCAAACAGGTTCTAGCTTTGAATGAAATATAATGATGATTTGTTTCTGTACTACATAAATTGTTTCTTTGGTAATTCTTTTAGGTATATGGTCACTCACATTCCATTACTCTAATTCTTATCAAAAGAAACAGTTATCTTTAATATTCATACACAGTCATAGTTTCACTTTATGTTATCAGGATCATAGAATTCTTATTTTGGAATGTTGTATTGTATTTTTATGTTATGTGGTTTCTATGATTTGTCTTGCAGCCGTCATTGGTTTACCAGCCTACCATATATTCTGATTTTCTTGTGAATACTTGTATGTAATTATCTGTGACATATATCAACTATATATATCTGTGATATTGTGATCTCATACCTAAAACTGTATAAACATATGATACCAGCCTAGTACCTTAAAGTATTGTGAAGATATATTAGCCTTAAGTTTTATACCAGTCTGTCTTCCTGATTTGATTTCATTTGATTTGGTCTTTGTCAAACTAAGATTTCCTTAAGCTTGGATCCCGTAGTCTAGGTCCAACTTTAGGGATAACAGGGAGGAAACTCAAGGTCCTCAGATCTGACAATGGTGGTGAGTATGTCAAGTCTAAGTTTATTAACTATTGTGAAGATGTAGGTATTCATATGCAGCATTCTATCCCTTACACACCACAGCAGAATGGTGTTGCTGAGAGGAAGAACAGATCACTGAAGGAGATGGCAACATGCATGATGAAGGCCAAAACCTTGCCACCAAAGTACTGGTCCGAAGCTATCAACTGTGCAGCCTATATCCAGAATAGGGTGCCTCATAAAAATCTTGATGGTATGACTCCCTTTGAAGCATGGAGTGAGCACAAGCCAGATGTGACCCATTTCAGGATTTTTGGCTCAAAGGCTTGGGCTAGAATTCCAACAGAGAAGAGGAAGGCTTTGCAGCCCCAAAGCCAAGAGTGTCTTTTTGTTGGATACTTTGAAGATTCAAAAGGGTACAAGTTTATAAATTTGAGAACAAACAAACCCTTCATTGAAAGGTGTGTTTAGTTTGAAGAAGAACCCCTTGCAGCAGTGGAAGTTGGTGAAACCTCTTCACCACCTAAACCTCAAGAAGTAAGTAAAGAGTTTGTTGAACATGCTGATTTTGATTTGTCTGATGGAGATGAGTTTATTGCAGACCCCAACAGCCCTACAAGGCCAAAATGGGCAGCCAAGACACTACATGCAGCAGGAGAGCTAGCTGGGGATCTCAATGACCCAAGAAGGACTAGATCTCAATTTGAGAGTGGTCTGTGCATGAAGGATCCTATGTTTGCTGAAAAATGATATTTAATGGTGGATTCTGATCCTCAAACATATGAATAAGTATTAGGAGATCCAATATGGCAAGCATCCATGAAGGAGGAGTTCAGCTTGCTCCAGAAAAGAAACACATGGGAGCTAGTGGATCTTCCCCCAGGGAGGAAGTTAGTTCAGTGTAAGTGGTTCTACAAGACCAAATTTGCTGCTGATGGTTCACCACTGAAGTACAAGGCCAGATTGGTAGCCAAGGGCTACTCACAGGTTCATGGCATAGATTACAATGAGACCTTTTCCCTAGTGGCAAAGATGGATTCCATCAGGCTAGCCTTAGCCATTGCAGCCTCAAAGCAATGGGAGGTACATCACATGGATGTAAAGTGTGCCTTCCTGAATGGAGATATCACTGAAGAGATATATATTCAGCAGCCTCAAGGATTTTCTACTAACCCTTCTCTTGTGTGCAGGTTGAGAAAGTCAGTGTATGGGCTAAAGCAAGCCCCCAAGGCTTGGTATGCCAAGATCGATAGCTTCTTGCTATCACTGAATTTAGTTCGGTGCAAATCAGATCCAAATGTCTATTTGAAGTTAGTTAATGGTTCATTAATGATCATTGTGTTATATTTTGATGACCTCCTCATTACAGGAAGCTCACAGGATGAGATTGCTTCCTTAAAGAGTGCTATGAACCAAGCCTTCTCCATGACATATTTGGGGCTCTTAAGTCAATTTATGGGGCTTGAGATTGCTCAAACCAAAGCTGGAATCAAGGTGCACCAATCCAAATATCCCTTGTACTTGCTGAAAAAATTCAGAATGAAGGATTGCAAAGCAAGCAAAACTCCTTTCCTTTCAAGAGTGAAGTTGGAAGAAGCCGATTCTTCACCTATGGTAAACAATACAGTGTATAGGCAATTGATTGGATGTTTGTTGTATCTGACACATACTAGACCTGATCTTTGTTATGCAGTAAGTGTGGCTTCTAGATACATGGATCAGCCTCATGAGATCCATTGGAAAGCAGCCAAAAGGATCCTTAACTTTGTTCAGGGAACAAGGACACATGGGATCTTCTATAAAGCAAAATCTTATCTTGATTGATTGGATTTACTGACAGTGATTGGGCAGGTGATAGCACAGAAAGAAAGTCCACATCAGGATATGTGTTCATGCTTGTAGAAGGGCCAATCAGCTGGTCAAGCAAGAAACAGAGTGCCATTGCACTCTCATCTATAGAAGCAGAGTACAGAGGAGTTGTTAATGCAGCAACTCAATGTTTATGGTTGCAGGGATTACTTGGAGAGTGTGGCTTCAAATCAGAGTACTCAACTACCATCTACTGTGATAACCAGAGTACCATTCAAATATGCAAAGATCCAGTTCAGAAGCAGAGAACCAAACACATTGAGATCCATATGCACTACATCAGATAGCTTGTGCATGATGGCACCATCAACCTACTCTTCTGTTCATCTTCAGAACAAGTAGCTAATATCTTCACCAAAGAATTTTGTGAGAATACCTTCAGCAATCTCAAATCACTGCTGGGGATTTCTGATCATGCTGTGAAGCATGAGTGAAGACAAGATTTCCAAATTTTGTTTTACAGTCCATGTTTAAGGGAGGATTTTCCCAAGTTGGTTTTGCCTCTTTCCTTGGTTGTATGGACATGTAGTATGTAAAAGGGTGACTAAGCCTTGTTGCTATGCCCTATATTTTCTGATATATTACTCATAAGTCAGGCTTAAGGGGGGGTGTTAGAATAATAAACCCATAGTTTACTACCTTAGACATTAATTTCATTATTTTTGTCTTATTTTCCTAGTTCATGTGTCCCACCTTGTGCAAGTTGTCATTTGCCTATCCATAATGGTCAAACTTTCCTTATTTGACTCATGTAGTGCATGGGAAAGCTAAAGGAATCAATTCTGCTTTATTCCTGGCCTCCTAGGCGCCCTTCTGCTTTTTCTGCTTTATTCCTTGCTTTTTCAGTGTTTTAAGGCAAAAGGAAAAGCTGGACTAGGTGAGGTTGACTAGTTTTTTGTCCTACACATCCTCCTCTCTTTTCTCCATGAAAAAGCATGTATGATCTACCATTCCATCACTCTTTATCTTTCCTAATCCTTTTTTCTAATTCGTGAGCTCCATGACATATTTGGGATCAGCTTTTTACACCTATGGGGGATTTGCTTATTTTTAGTAAGCCTGCTTTATGCTAGATTTGATTTGATCCTCATGCAATCGAATCCTTGATGTATTCTATTTATTCAGCAACCTATGATATTATATGGTTGGCTATTGTACACTAATGCAATACCGTTTAGTGTTCAGCTCCATTATTCAGTCTCTTTTGTGAGTGATTTTGCATGATCAATTGTTAATTGTTGTGAGTAAAATTAATCTATCACTGGGTCTTAATTTCCACAGATTTATAACTGTAAAGTATTGCTTTCACTATCATTAACTTGTTGTTCAAATTCAGAGTTTTTATTTTCATGATTTGAAACTTCTTCTAGTGTCACCTTGCCTTCATTTTTTACTGTTACTTTTTCCCTGAGCTTCTTAATCAAAGTCTGTCCTTTATCATCTTTTCTTATGTGAGACTGTCCCTCTTGATCATTTTGAAAGCCTCACTAGAAAATGAAATAATCCCAAGTCTTTCCCCTAATCTCAATCTGCAATTACACCGGGAAGTAAGTATTTTTGTGCATTGAAGGTGAATGGAACCTTCTTAAACCATAATTCTCCCTCGTTTAAGATGCATGTTGCCTTAGCTACCAACTCCTTAGTCATTTTGAATTGTAAAGTATCAAAAGAGACAATGTCTTTATCATAGCGCTGAGGAAATTTATGAGACACCTCTGCATGATATCCATCAATCTTTTTGAAAAGTGTCAACCATCCTGCATTTGAAAATAATTCTACACATTCTGAAAAATTGTCTACCCAGTTTAGGTCAGTGGGATCAGCTCTATTTTTTTTTCCACTTTTATTCATATTCACTATGGTTTAAAAGCACCTGTCAATCTCCGACAATCTAACTATCTTCAAATCATAACAATCTGTCCTAACACACAGTTCAGAAATCTTTTGTGCCAAATTGCAACAGTCTGACCTAATCACAGAGTTCAAGGAACTCCAAAAGTTATGCTTTGAATTTTACTGTTTTAAATGATGAATAATTGAATATATTTGTTAATAATTCATCATTCACAGTGTATTAGGTGAAAAACTCATATTCCTCCTTTGAATTTTAACATTATGGATTTTATCAAAAAAGCCCCAAATTAAGCAAACCCTGGCAATGACACGCAGGGTACCTGCTCAAAAGACCAATATGAGCACTGGAATGCAATAACTTCAATGGTTAAGTGTCAAATTTCATGTTCCACCTGTCTCTAACTGTCCAAACCACTTCAAACAGTCGCTGGTGGAAAGCCCTAATTCCTCATTCAGTTGTAAAAATCCTGATTTCTCAACAGTGTGTTCTCACCACAAACTTCAATATCCTTTGTATCCTTCAGATAAGGAACATACTCCCGAAAAAATATGTCTCATTCTACTCGTTGTCATCATTCACCTTGCGCTGCATGCAATCGCCATGATCTACCTATTATGATGATCATCCACCCGCTTCAATGATAAAACTATGCAGGACACGTATCAAATGCATCAAATGATGTGATTAACACCTCAGAGACAAGTCACCCAAAAAATCAAACTGAAAAAATGATGATTTTAGCATTTGCGACTTTCTTGTAGCGCTCTAGTGTAACTTTTTCTGGCTAGCGCTACAGGAATCCCTGTTTTATGATTTTTTTAACCAAAACTGCAAACAAAGTGTTGTTTTTTGGTAAATAACTTTAAGTAAGGTCTTATGATATTTCTTTAGAACCTTTTAGAAATATATACATCCTATAAGCCCATAAAAACCATGAAATTAATTAAGTCAAGAAAAAATTAAAAATAAAACCTGTTAAATCACTATAAACATAAGGCTAAAATCAAAATATTTTAAAAGAAACCAAGGTCAAAACTTTAAAACAATAAGAAAAATCATATTTTTTAGACAAGAAAATGGTTCTCAAATAGAAAACAAAAGCAGGCTATAACAATAAGAAAGTAGTTGAGTGGTTGAGTGAATAGTGGATCTCTCATTATGAGATGGTTATCTTCTTCTCAAAGAAGTTCATGTATAAAAGAGAGTGCTCTCTCTTCATTTTCTATCCTAGATTATCTTAGAATATCTTAGATCTTAGATTATCTTAGAGAATAGTAGATTGTAGAAGTTAGTCTTTGACTTTATAATATGGAGAAGGGAATTCTTAGAAGTTGCTCTTCATATATTGTCATTATTTTATGCAAATCAGTTTCACCCGCACATTTTATCTTCCCGCATTAGATTAGCAATTGCGTCTTTTAGCTTAAGTGGGGTTAGATTAGCTTAATTTCACTCCAATACTGCATATGCTTTGCATGTGCTTCGTAAGCCTATGAAACTCAGATTGAAAAATTAAATGGATGGGCAATTACTACAACGAAATTAAAAAGACATTAATTTGGCCCAACATTTTGGCGCTGTTGCTGGGGAAGCATGGTAGATTGAAGTTTAGTTTGATTTTTCTGCAAGCATACACTAGAGTGTGAATTTGAATTTCTTAAATGAGTGAATTTTGATTTCTGTAAAGAGTGTTTCAATTCTGCAAGTGTAAATTTCAATTTCAGCAAGTGTGTTTTTCACAACTGTGAAGAGTAATTGTCTTCTGTATAGAGTGTTTTTTTTATTTGTTTCAGCAAGAGTGTTTTTTTTTTTAATTTTCATTTAGATTTGGGTGCTGTAAGAATCCATTTTTTTAAATTATTTAACAATGAGTTTAAGCCTGGAACAACTCACTCAAATCCTTGCAAAAGTAGGGATCTCTTCTTCTCATGAAGAAGAGATCCTGAAAGTAGTCGAGAGCTTAATTACTCCTCCAGCAAACGAACAAGGAATCAACATACAAAGAATCCTGCACATCTGATGATGAACAATCATGCAAATAGGATATTGAGGAGGACTACAAGAAGTTGCAACATGATCTGTGGAGTGAAAATTATGCCTACGAAAGCCCTATCGAACGATGGTTTCAAGTGAGTACGAGGTTAGAACAATTTAGTTTTTCTTTTCTTCTAGTTAATTCACAGTTACAGCAATTAATTCCGTACATTTATATTTATCCTCATCTTCTATTTTCAAAATTAACACTGAACATATTTTTATTGTTGTTACGTGAATGGCTACATTGGATATTTAACTACGCGTAACTATTTTCTGATTCCCAATTAGCATAGAGTAGGTAGGATTTTATTTTCAGTTTCTGCTTTCACCTAGAATAAGTATGCTTTGCTCTATGCTTCGTGTGATTGCGAGGACCAAAAAGTAGGATGTTTTCTAAATTTTTTAGGAATGAATAATTAATGTTTTGCAACATGCTTAATTGATTTCATCTTTAATTTGTAATTCATTTTATCCATTTACTAAAAACATTTCCAATTTGTAAAATAAAACTAGTTTGCAAATTCATGTGGCAAATTCATTTTTAAGCTGAACAATTGCTGAAATTATAATGCTGAAAAGCAGCAACAACTCCAAGTTGAAATAGTGCAACTCTGAGCTGAAACAATAGCTGAAGCAATGTCACACCTGTAAGCTTCTCCTTTTCCTTGCCGTCACCCTTCATCTTGTAGCTTCTTGAAAAATTGACTCTGTAATAATGCCTCGGCTAAACCAATTCTAAAATTTTCTATATTTGTGCACTCCATCCCGGATCTACAATTAAAACAGTAAACGCATTAGAATTATTTCATTAAAATCGAATGAGTGGCCTTCAGAAGCTCCATGCTGAAAGGCTATAACAGTTGTGGCTGAAACAACAGCTGAAACAGTAACTCCAAGCTAAAACATTAGCTTTAACAGCTGTAGCTAAAATAGATAAGCTGAAACATAATGAATAAATTAATGCCTCAATGTGCAAGTCATTTGTCTCGATTTACTAAAAAAATTTCAATTTATAAATAAATTTGGCATTCAAATTCATATGGGATGCGAGTGCATTCTTTGAAAATTTTAAACTGAAACAATGGCTAAGCCTGTGTCACAATTGAAGTACATCTTTTGAGTCTAGTTTATTTATGGTTGAGTGGTAGCAATTCCATCTCTCGCCTTCATCTAAAACCTAATCAAATTCATCTTTCTACCTTGAATTAAATCTGTGTAAAACAATAAATAAAGAAACAGTTAGCTCTCTCGACCAGCTTGGTGAGCATCTTAACCAAATGGTGACGCACTGAAAAGATCTCAATCATGGAGAAATACACACAAAAAATAAATCAATCATTACTTTCCTAGGCCTGGGTAGTTAGGTGAGTGTTGTAGCTCCATCCAAAATGGAAGGAACTACAACAACCCCATTTTGATTATGTCGCCGTATGATCAATTTCCCACGTAATCACCTCCTAAGAGTTGCAAGTTCAACTGAATAAAAATATTAGGCTCCATTTGGTTGGTTTATTCATTCTGAAATTATTATATAGATGCCTTATCTTTCGAGCAAAATACAGAGCTTGCATGGCTAGAAAAAATCAAAATATGGAGCTCGCCTAGCCACTGAATTCTCTATGGGTAAATAATAAATAAATAATGTGGATGATATTTTCAATTCTCCAAGACTCTTATTGAATAGCATGCATTGAATTCTTATTGGGTAAGGGATGCTTAAATTTCTTTTATTTTTGCAAGGTTTGAGTTTTTCTAACTGCACGTAAAATAAAAAGTTGAGTGAAAGAGACATTGAGTATTGGTCCGTCATCATATTGCATGGTGGAAAGTAATATTGTATTGTGTAAATGAATATACCTGAACCACTCACCTTGTTTTATTTATTTTTCTTTCTTTTCCGTCAAGTAACGCTCATTTGCATATAGTCAACTTTGGGTATATTTTATGAGAAAACAGTGATGAATTTCACAAATTGCACGCATGGGTTTTGTGCAGAAGGGTCTCATTTAGTTGAATCCCAAGCTATTTGTGAAAATTCGACTCGGTTTGGGAGCATTTCACATTTTTCTGAACATGAAAATGCTAGATTTCGGGACGGCTGGTTCTCAATGGGTAGATTTCATTTATCAGAATTGGTTTCCATAGATCAAAACCTTCTTTTAATATTGTTAAACTTCACCAGCTAGTTATGAGAAGGGATTGATTGCTTATTCCCCATCTCATTTAGCATATTGAATGAATTTCTTGCTTCTGTTATCCAGTGGTCGAGCCAAAATTACAACACTCTTATTATGATTCTCGAGCATGGGGATCTTATTATGTTTCTTGCTTCATGTCGATCTATTCATTGAATCCATGATGATCGTAGTACATGCTGACAGTAACCCTTTTTTTCCAAATGTATTCAATCATTTAAAACATCTAGAGCAAATAACGAATAAGAAGCCCATGCAATATTCCACATCATTTATGGAGTCAACCTCAATATAATGGATTGTAGGTATAATGAATTATGCAAAGGTTCTATGTTTGTGAGGTATGTGAGCATACCCTCTTCACTCTCCATATTCCATATTCCTTCACTTCCCATGATCCATATGGTTTCCCAGTTTCTCCTCGAGCTTCTGATATTATTCCTTTTAGGTATTCAATAAGAACTTTTCAGCATGGTTTGTAGCTCGAGGAAGATGATCTTTGTAAGGATAATAAAATGTATTTAGACTAGTTTGGTGAAGGTGGATAAGAGCTATAGATTGATATTTATGGGTAGCTGTGCATGTATTTTATGTTAACAACAGTTGTTACAGCTTACTGTCGCAGCTAGTCTGTTGCAGCTGGCCTGTTGCAACCGGCTATCGCAGCTAGCATGTTGTAGCTGGTCTGTTACAACTGGTTGTTGCAGCTGGTTATTTTAGTCGGTTGTTGCATCCCACTATTGCAACCAGTTGTCATAGCTGGCTTGTCACAGCCATGTGGTGTTGCATCTGGCTATTGCACCTGGTTGTTCCAGCTATTAAAATTTTTAAATTTTGATTGTTTTGTTAAATGCCGAGACATGAATGCCCATGAATGCATATTCGGATAAATTTAATTTTTAGTATTTTTTCCATTTTTATTTATTTTTGCATTTAATTTATTTTGGTGTGTTATAAAAAAATAAAACTAAAACAAGAATATATATATATATATATATATATATATTATTTAGTTTGTTTTATAGAAGAAAACAATAAAAATAAAATAAAAAAATGTATAAAACTCACAAAAAGTTAAAAAATAAAAACAACCAAAACAAAATAAAGTTTCAAATGGATGTTTTTATTTTTCCTGAAATTGATTTTATGATTAACACTGAATTTTTTTTCTTAAAGTCACTTTGACAATAATCGCAGATGAAACCAGCAACGGAAACATGTATAACACATTTTATTTCTTTCTGGCATTTTCTTTGGAGCTTATGTACTTCTTTTACGAACTTCTCACAAGTTTCATGCTAGGTTGCATAAAAACATGCAACCAAATCAGTTGGGGAGGAGGAACTATATTCAATACATATTCACTACTAAGTTTCATGTAGGAATTTGTACTAAGTTTTCTTCAGGTTTCAGAGACGATCACAGTTTGCTGCTGAAGTGATTTTTCAAGAATCACATAACTTTTGAAAATCATGCTTTGATAGATAGCCTGAAGGATTTGTCAATCATGACGTTTCCTGATAAACATTATAACGTTAGTTGTTACATAGAAACCATCCATAAAATCATTTGTGTCATGAGTGTTTATCCATATTTTTCCTTCAGAGCACCTTTACCATCCATGTCTTGAAGTCCACTTTCCATCGCTTTATCTGTCATGAATTCACACATGCCTATCTTTCTAAATTGCATACATCCCTTTATATTTTTCAGTTCATTTTTCCATTCTAGTTTTCCTTCTGAATAAAACCAGCTCCCTTTCCATGTCTACATAGCCTTGCCATATCCACTGCTTGACTGTGAGATCTTTTCACTGATATTCCTACCAATATTTTTATACCAACTTGCGTTGACTGATGTGGGATTCCTTAAGTCCCACCTTTCAACAGGTCTTGCCCCATCGACCTCAGCACCTTATCTAGGAGATAGAATAGAGTTCATTTTGAGTACCTGGAGGCTTGCATGCCTTAATGGCAAGTTCTCTCACTGACAATCATGGGAATCATCAATGTCCCTTGATCATCATATCTTGCAAGTGGCTCAACATTAGCACATCTATTCACACTTCGCAAGATGTACTTGGGTACCTTTGCACTCATTGACAACACTGGTGAGTTTCCTCACATTGGTTAATGGCATTCTTCAATGGCCGGTAATCCAAGGACATCTTTTCATGCTCAACATCGACACATTTATTCACATGACTAGAATTGTACCATCCAGTTTTGTAGCGGGTAAAGACTATACATTCTTTCTCATTACTCCATCAGTAGTTGTAGAAACATGACTTCAGATCTATGAGTGTACCATAGTTCCACTTTCTGCCTTCCATGTTTTCCATTATTTATCAGGAGCAGTTCAGATTCCTCCACTTCACATTACAGCAGTTCCAGCAGTTACAGTTGCAACATCATTTACAGTTACATTTTTATCCTACAGCTGTGACATATTCTCCATGATTGAGAAGCAATAGTTTCGATTCCTTCATTTCCCATGATCCAGCAGTTACAGCCGCAGTAGCAGTGACACATTCCATGATCCAGTGGCAACAGCTACATTCCTATTGCACCGTTCATCTACTTTTTGGGTAAGTGGGGGTATGTTGTTTTCTAAACTTTAATCATGCAATTCCTTACATGCTAGCAATGAATAATTTGGAAAATTCCCTCACCGTGCTCTATTTCTTTCACATCCCATGCTAGGTTGCATGAGGACATGCAACCACACCAGTTGGGGAGGGGGAACTATATTCAATACATACTCACTACTATCATTCCATTTCTTTTCACCATCATCACCCATTTTTCATCTCATTTACCGTTCACCAACATTCTTTGTATTCATGGTTGTCACACAAGAACCAACATTCTTTATATTCATGGTTGTCACACGAGAACCAACCATAAGGAAATGTCAATTGTTACTCATCCATTTCACACCCTGGAAACACTCATTGTTAAAAAGACATCATCAATCAAAGCCAAGTTCATACGCCAAAATTTCTTGAGAAGATCCATACACTGTTGCATGAGGACATGCAACAAGTTCAGGTGGGGAGTATGTTGAGACTCGGAAATATCACATTTTCATCCACTTTATCTTCCGCTATTCCTCACATTTCATCATCCCATTAACCTTTTATCATACCATTTCCATACATATATGTGGGTTTCACCTTATTATTTCCACTTTATTTATTTTAGTATTATAAGTGAATTTATGATTAAATATTAGAAAATTAACATGTTTTCACTAATATCTCAAAGTATGGATGAGCTTTGTAATGTGTAGGAATATGTGAAGGATTAATTCAAAGAAAAGACCTCACGTATATCTCCTCCACCATTTCAAGGAGATAGTTATGCAAAGAATATTCCAAGGAGAAGATCGTGGAGATTTGGTTGAGAGACATGTGGAGAATTTGTGAGAGATATGTGGAGGATTTGAAGGGATCATATCTTGTAATAATAGAAAATTAGTTGAGTGGTTGAGTGAATAGTGGATCTCTCATTATGATATGGTTATCTTCCTCTCAAAGAAGTTCATGTATAAAAGAGAGTGCTCTCTCTTCATTTGCTATCCTAGATTATCTTAGATTATCTTAGATCTTAGATTATCTTAGAGAATAGTAGATTGTAGAAGTTAGTCTTGACTTTGTAATATGGAGAAGGGAATTCTTAGATTTTGTTCATAATATTGGTTTTGATGCTTTCATGATTTGTCATTGATTCTTGTGATGTAAATTAAGATTGCTTGATTGTTAATGTGAGCTCACATGTGTTGTCTTGTTGCTCTTCATATGTTGTCATTCTTTTATGCAAATCATTTTCAGCCGCGTGTTTTATCTTCCTGCATTAGATTAGAAATTGTGTCTTTCAACTTAAGGGGGGTTAGATTAGATTAGTCTTAGTTTCACGAGAAGTTAGATTAGCTTAATTTCACTTCAGTCCTGCATATACTTTGCATGTGCTTCGTAAGCCTACAAACCTCGGATTGACAAATTAAATGGCTGGGCAATTACTACAACAGAATTAAAATGACATTAATTCGGCCCAATAAACCTCAACTCAATTGTGGGGACTATTGCCTCGACTTACAACGGAAGGTTAACCTCATTGACTTTGCATGAATTTATTATATTAATGACTCTCTCGATAGGAACATTGGGGTACAATGAAATACTAATGATTCTCCCGACAGGAACATCAGAGAGGAAGAGAATGCTTCACTTTATGATGAATATAATGCAAACATTGAAGTTTTAAATCATAAATTTCATGATCATGTGGCTCCTTGGATGGAGCTGTGTTTTTTCAAAGGTTTCTAATGCTCCAGATTTTGGCATACTTCCTATTTCCAGTCATAAGTATCAGCTGCCTACAAACTCTTTATTGCATTTATCACATCTTTTGTGGGTTTTTTCAATAGTAGCATGCATGGAATTATGATTCCCAGTCAAATGCTTTCTTGGCTTCACTGGAAGTATGATTACACTTGATTGGGTTGTTTCCTCCAGTTAGAAGTAGGAGTAAATAGCATAATAAGCTCACTATATGAGCATGTAGATTCTTTTCAGTATGCTGGTTTGTCACAGTATTTTTTCATTTCAGAGGTATGTGTTCAAAGTTTAAGAAAGCTGCAAAGATTTGGTAAATGACTCCATCACCCAATGAATAAGGCACAAGGTCTATAGGTTCTTGAAGCCTCACAAGGAGGACTTCATCCCGCAGCAAGAACTAGATGTTATAACTAGATCTTGTTCTTAGTTTATCTGTTCTTTTTGTCCTAATTTTCAATCGTTGGTTTAAAATGATTTTATATTTTATGTTGATTTTAAGAATTTTTGACAATCAGTCATTTTTGTTGGATTCAATGCTTTAATGATTGAATTATTTCATTATTTTAGTTTTAAGGTTCGTATTTTGGGCTTATTAGTTAATATGTATATCTTTAAGCTTTCAAAAACTTATAATAAAACTTTATTCCAAGTTTTTCTTTATAATCTAACCCTCATTTTTTAGTCCTTTGTAAAATATTTTCATGCGGAGATTCCTGTAGCAGCTCTGTTTTTTCCAGTTTTGTCATTATCATTGGGAGCATATTTGGAGGTGCTAGAAATGAATTATAGAAAACAAAAAGACATCTTTGTCCAAACTAGACTCATCCACAAAAAACTCTCTCAGTTTTGCAAAGCTATTATCGTTTGAGAGATTCAAATTCATCTTTGTGGCCTATTTTCAGGGTTTGAATTATTGAACAATTTCCTTCTTTATTCACAACTTTCTAGATTGTATTCCAATAAATTTAATGGGAATTTTGAAAAACCAAGAGAGGTATTTATTCATAACAGACTCATTTAATAAAACCTCTCTCAAGTTTTACACAGGTGTCCCAGATCAAGAGATATGAAGGCGTCTTTGAGACCCAAATTTTTAGAAATTTGTAAAATTTGCCCAAATCCAATTTGTTATTTTTGGGTTAATTGTCTTTAAAGATTTTGAGTCATCATGTAACTAATTGATTTAACTGTTTCAAATTTCAACCTAGAAGGTAGTTATAGAACTACTTTACCTGTGTAATGATAAAAGGAAGACAAACATATAGTTTTGGGGTGGAGATTTTTCACTCAAGAAGAGGATTTTGGAGCTTTGATTTCTCAAGCTAGCATTCATAAATATTATGTAAGTGGATGAATGTTATTGATTATATATAAATTGATAAGCCCTTTTTCCTATCATTCTTTTTCATTTCTGATCTGGTTGATTGCCCCATCTACAATTTCATTTCCTGTTTAAAGGTTTATTCATGTAAATGCTTGTAGCCTGTGGGTGGAATTAGAATTTCATGTGTAATGTTTATGGCTTATTGGGATGTGTTTGATCCCTAGTTTATCTAACTTGCATGATTCAATTCTGTATTAGCTTGTGGATTTTTATTTCCTCCTTGCTGATGAAGTTTTTAAAACCATAAACCAAAACCCTAAAAACCAATTTTATTCTATTTCATTTTGAGATTGTGTTAGCTTGTTCTTGTGGTAGTCTAGGAACAATTTTTAGCACTAACACAATGTAAGGGTAAAATTAAGATTTCATTATTCATGGATAGTTGAATTTGTGGAAACCCCCATTCAATGAATGAACGCATTCAAGGAGAGTAATCTTGCTAATCTTTCCAAAACATTTTCACCAAACCAAAGGTTATTAAAAAACATTGTTCTTGGATTAACATGAACCCTTGAGGAAGTTGTTTCTTGAAAATATTGATTGCAATAATTATATAATTTCTTTGCATGGTTATATGTGTAAATATCTGAAAACTCATATTGTATAAACTCACATTACATTGATGTGTCAACTATTTAACACAAAAAAAAACATTGATGGATCAAATATTTGATATAAAAAATGGCATGTTAAGCCCAAAAAATTCATCTCCATCAATGATGAAATTGACAAATTGAAATTGGTCAATTTGATTCACATCATAACCTACACACCATGTGTATCTAATCCTATCTCATTCAACAATAATCAAATAAATGATACATCTCATACTAGCATTCATGAACTCAACCAAACAACTACTCCAAATATAATTCAGTTACCCTTTATTAACTGAGTGATTTACGGGTGTGTTGGTCATGCATTTTTGTCCTTCATAGCAAAATTCATAGGGTACAACCATATTCAAATTCATAAAGAGTGTTAAAATAAAATTGCATACACCATAATGCAGTGAACATTTACATATCATGCCATTCCATTCATACATAAGAATGCTAATTCCACCTTCCAGTGAGCTATGCCCTATGTTTTCAACTACATGGTATCAATTAATCTAAACAATATTGATGTTCTACTATCTAGATACAAATGATGGTCAACACACTTATAGGACCTACAGAACTATATTTCTTCGATGTCAATTGTACAATATTTGATTAAGTCCTCTCAAGTGATATTTTATGTTTATACTGAATACCTCCTTGAGTTATTTAACTGGAAATAGGGTTATTTTTAATCCCTTTAAGGTTATTACATCATGAACCTTCCTCCATCCCATTCCCTTCACTAATCTAGGGTTTGTTAGAGAAACCCTAATTTTCAAAACTTGGAATCTTTCATATCTTATTGGATAGAAATATGGTCCTCTTCAAGGTGAGCTGTCCAATGTACTCCTTTTCTGAGTGGAGGGAAGTGTAGAAATTGAACCCAAGTGATATAACAATTGCACTCACAAAATTGCTAATCAAACATGCAAATTTACACACAAAGGAGACTGGAATTGGAGCATAACACTAATCTGTATTGAATAAGTGTACAATAGCTAACCTTATGAAGTCATAGCCTTTGCTGCAATATATAATTACATGAGAGATTTGAATGCATAAGGATGCCATTCGAAATAGTCAAAAAGTAGGCTTACTAAATCTAGTCAAATCCCCCATAGGTGCATAAAGCAGTTTCCAAATCCACTTAGAGGCTTATGAATTGGAAAAGTCAAGTAGGTAAGATAATAAAGGATGGGAAGTCAACTCATACATGCTTTTATTAGGAGAAAAGAATGGAGGATGATGAGGGAAAAAAACAAGTCAACTACACCTAGTCTTACTTTCCCTTTTGCCATAAATCTCAATAAGGCGAACAACTTAGCAGAAAAGTAGATATGTGCTAGGGAGGATCTGGAATAAAGAAAATATACTAAATATGGATTCCATGAGGTTTCCCAAGTGCTCCATGAGTCAGTTTTAGCAAGTTTGACTTCTATGGCATGTGGAAGACAACTTGCATAGAGTAGAATATTAGAAACTAGGAAAATAAGACAAAAATAGATTAATTAATGTCTAAGGTAGGTAACTATGGGTTGATTATTCTAAAAGAAAGCTTCCAGAATAGGAAGCCCTAGTTTTCCAATTTCCTCTACAGAAATACCTGATATAGTTTCTGAGTTATCTCTGAAAGTACTGCTCCTCTATGTCTGCAATTTCATACTACGGTGGCATTGTTTGTCCTCTTTCCAATAGGTTTGAGCAGAATTAGTTTCCGAAATTGGGACTTAAGAGAGTTTTCCCAAGGTGGCTTATTCCAGGACTATTCAACATACCAAACTTGTATGAACTGCCACATGTCACCGTTTCAACTTCGGGGTCTAAAATTGTTATCACAAAAATTATAGTATGTTTCCTATCTGTAAAATCTTGCTAAATTCCATTTGGACCTTTGTATCCTAAGATATATAAATTATCCCTAGGTGTCCTATTTAGGGATGAATCGTGGAAGGAGTTGGAACCCTGATTTGGAGGAATCATATCTCCCAAAATATAGTGAATCTGAGGCTGAAATTTTTACATAGAGTACATCAGGATTTTATCTTCAGCCTATGAAAAAGTTTTCCCGTTAGATTGCTTCAATCCCTAGATATAGAGAATCTACCAAAACTACCAGTTTTAGTATTTTAGGGTTTTTTAGGCTCTGGGTAAAACTAGGGTTTGAACTTCCCAGAGTTTTACTCAACCAAAAACTTCAACCTTGGTATCTAAACTTTTATTTTTATGAGGAGAGAAATGCTATGTTGGGCTCACTCAAAAATTCCTCTTCTGTAAAAAGCCCTAATTTCTTGCATCAAAAACTAAAAATGCCCAGAAGCAAATTCTGCTTGAACAAAAAGATGTGCCCTTCAATGGAGAGTTATCCTAGCCTTATTTTGCTGATGGATTGTGGAGAGAGACCCAAAAACTAAGAAGCCCTAGCTTCTGCAACTGCATAGTGTCTTCTTCTCATGGTAGCTCTAATACCATGTTATATTTTTATCATTTAAGCAATATGCAGATCTAAGATCTTATCTGAGAGAATAACATTCACAGCAATAATCACAAGAGACAATAGACACAAATATTTTCCTCAGGGAAACCATAAAGGATAAAAACCCGCAACTTCGTCAAAGATAGAATGAGCACCAATGGCAACAGTGAAACCAAAATACAGAAAATATGGTCTCCAACAGTTGTTCATTCTCTCACTTGTGTGAGCTCCTCTTCTCTCACCTATGCGCTATAGTTGTGTGAGTGTTTGTGTCAAATAGAGAGGCTCACTCTCTATTTATACTAATTTTTGACTTGACAATTACTTACCGGGGTCGACTTCTCTAGGAGAGTCTAATAACCCTAGTGCCCCAAAACTATGGGGACTTTGCCCCCTGATCAACAAGGAGGTTTAACCTCAACTCAATTGTGGGGACTATTTCCCTAACTTACAACGAAAGGTTAACCTCATTGACTTTGCATGACTTTATTATATTAATGACTCTCTCGATAGGAACATCGAGGTACAATGAAATACAAATGATTCTCTCGATAGTAACATCGGGGTACAATATAAGTGAATACATTTCAAAGTTGCAAATAAATCAACACTACCCCCCATTTTATGATGCTATATGACAAGGTGGGGAGCAATTCCCCCAAAAAACCCTCCTTGCAACCTTGAAACATGACTATCATTTTTTAATATGTTTTCCTATTTTATTTGGTTTATTATTTAGTTTTGTTTTTTATAATTGTTAACACCCAAAAATGGTTAACTACCTCATCTACCTCATTACATAGCTCATTTGTCTATCTGCCTACCATATTTCCCTGAAAATCCCACTACAAAGCCTCCAAAAGGCCTAAAATGCCTCTAAAAGGCCACAAAACCATCTAAAAAGCCTCCAAAAGGCCTAAAATGCCTCCAAAAGGCCAAAAAACCCCTTTTTCCTCCAAAAATAGCCAAAATTCCTCTAAAAATAGCAAAAATCCCCAAAAGGGAAGAAAAGGAATAAAAATAATGAGGAAAAATGCAGGAAAACCCTAAAACAGCAAAAACCCTAAACAAGCTGCCCTAAACCACATGGTTTCCAAAAACCATGGGCAAGCACTCCACCACTAAAAAACTATAAATAAGTGATGGAGACCCCTCATTTCACATCCACAGTCAAGAGCACCCTTACTCTGCCAAAACGTCTCGTGAAACCCTAGCTTACCATCAAGCTATTTTTTCACCATTGAGAACCCTTTTTGGCCTATTTTCCACCATCGGAGAAGGAGAAGGAGCAGCTTGGAGCTCGGAGCCACCGACATCGGATCAGCGCAACGGACTCCACCAACCTCTCCATCAGAGGTAACATAAATAAAATTCTTTTACACATTTCCTTACTGTTTTGCTTTACGTTATTTACTTTTCCTGCTTTAGTTTAGTTTATTTCTATTTACATTATTGAACTGCTACTAAGGAATCCAGATTCCTTAGTAGGTGCTCATCAGCACAAGCTAGGGTGAAAACCCTAGCTACAATAATTGTCTTCTTTAATTATTTTTTATGTTTTTCAACCTATTTATTAATTTGGGGGGAGGGTGATTCAAAATTGACCCCTCCAAATATTTTTTTAAATATATGTTTCTATACTTATTTTCAAGAAAATTGTTATTTTCTCCTTATTTTAGGCTTTTTTTCTCCAATATTTTTATTTTTCCTTTCATTTTAATTTCAAAAACAAATTAGTATGTTACTCATAACCCCACCTTTCATTCAAGGCCATGTTTTTGAACAAGTTCTAAAATGTTAGCTCATAATATGTTAGGAGGTGAAGTCGATATCTAGATCTTTGAATTTTTCATATATACTAGTACATGCCTACCAGTTTTCATAATTCATATGTGTCGAGTGGGTTACAGTGGTGAATATAGGACCCCCTTCAGTCCAAAGGTGTGGGGGTAGGCCGCTTGAGGAACCCTTCTTGTGTATTTTAGTTCCTTGAGGAACCCTTATATGTGTTCGATAAAAGGGGAGTAACCCTAGCATTGTATCACAAGACAACAAAGCATTATCGGTTTGTTTTTTGACCAAGTAATAATAAGATATCAAAGCTGGAATTGCCCCATGGTTTGCCTAAGAAAAATAGGGTTTCCACCTAAATCTCATGTTCTATTGTTATTATTGTTTGATTATATTTTTTCTATGAAAATAAATGGGTGTTATTGGTTGCGCCACTTTTTTATTTGGAGTTTGATTTTAAAGTTTTTGTCTTAAACAATACAAGTTGTCAGGGTCATGATTTCAAACAAGTCATGGTTATAAGAAACCTTAAAAATATGGTTGATATTGGAGCAGCACGTTTCTATTTAGGGGTCAATTTGAAGGTTGCGTTTACAACTTTATGGGGAATTAAATCCATGGTGGAAACAAGTTGTAATCTAAAACTCGAAAAAAAACTCATCCGACATGTAGCACTACATTTCTAATCAAGGGTAAGAAAACTACTAAATGTAACCTATAAAAATGAGAACTTCGAAGAAATTTTATCAAGTTGGTAAGTATGTTAGATATCCTATATGCCATGATGTTCTTAACTAATGTCCCTTTGGACAATTTGCACAAGTGTTCCTATTTACCTCCAACTTTGCATATTGCTCGACCATGAATGTGTGGCTAGCATTCCCACATGAAACATGCCTAAACACACTTGCATGACCAACTAGAAGCTCTTTTTGATGCACAGTTTCCATTCTATGTCCCAAGTAGGGATTCAACATGTGTCCCTGAAATCCTATAGGAGGTGGGATTCAACATGCAATAAAATGATGGCCATTGCTCAGATCAACAAGACATCGACTCCATTGGATTGAGGACATTGATATAGTTCTAGTGTTGGATCGCTACTCTAGGTCCATGGACAAGGGATCATTTTTTTGGTCAATTTTGGGAACTAGGATTTTGTTCAGTAAGTGAATGTCCAATTTTTGCAAATAGGGGTCATCTTTTCAAATACCTCGACCGTGAACATGTGTCTATGATAACCTGTAGGAGGTGGGATTCAACATGCGATAGAATAATGGCCATTGCTTAGATCAACAAGACGTCGACTCCATTGGATTCAGGACATCGGGATAGTGCTATGGTGGCCCTCTACTCTGGGTCCATCGACAAGGGATCATTTTTTTGTCAATTTTGGAAACTAGGGTTTTGCTCAGTTAGTGAATGTGAAATTTTTGCACATAGAGGTCAACTTGAAGGTGCTTGTAGATCTTCCCCTCTTGAAAAAATACTTGTTGCAAACTATTATTCCATGTGTAGTTGTTGAGAATTTTGTTACCTATTGTGAGGTGTTGAACTTGACTTATTTCCCATCATTGTTAAGCAAGAAATATTCTTTGTTTTTGTTTTAATTAAGGAGAAAGGAGTTGTCAATCTCTATGTGGAGGTGAATTGATCTTAGGATATTGAATATCATTCGTGAGACTAGAAATTTGAAAGAAGGTTTTTTTCCATATAAATTTAGCTTGGTCATCCAAGAGATGTGAGCATTTGTACGATGAAATGCCGGAGGAGAAACAACCATTATGTCAGTAACCATGTAATGGAACATGTTTATGTTTAGAAACAATTGTCCAACCTATTACGCCATTATTACAAAATATATATATCTTTACAATATGAATGTTTTGAATAATACTCCATAAAGATAAATTTATAAAATAAGATTCAAAATAGTACTTCTCTAATCAATTTAAACTATAATAAAATCACACATAATTTTTGTCTCTTCCAAATTTGTTCCTTGAGGCCATTCAACAAATGCCATGTACATTGACAAAATGATTAAATAATGTGCAGGATATAGTCATAACCATTATTTTGAATCAACCTTATAATACTTGCATACTTTTAGGTTTGTTGTGAATCCCATGTATTCGTTAGATGAAGGACATCATGCCAAACACTAATTTTATTTATGTAGACCTCACAGGAAGATCACTTAGGTGTGTCAACTTTGTGCATCCTTTAAAATTTTGTTAGGTTTTGATGTGGGTAAGGTGCTTTTGTATTCCACTTAGTTGGATTAGTTGCTTAGTTGTGTTGGGTGCTTATGTGTATTAGGTATGTTCCATCTTTGTGAATACAATTTAACATTGTTAATATAACATTGTATATGCAGTTGGATCACGGTAAAAAAAAATTGAAATGAAAATTTTTGTCGTTATTACGTAATATTGTAATTGTGCATTGTTCTCAAATTTATAACTGACATCTCCATGCAATCATAAAATCTATAAAAAATTGGGAACATTACACATAGAAACATTCTTGGCCACACGTGTATACTCACACTTAAAAGACTAAACCATGAATCTCTCAAGAGCCTTGATATGAAATATTTTTTATATCATGAAATTTATAATACCAAAAAGAAGTCTCGTCTATATCCTTTCAATGTACTTGTATCAAAAACATTTTTCATGTACATGTGCAAATAAAAGTATGTCTATCCTGGTCCGCGCCCCTATACTCTAAATCGGGATTGTACATAAAAATACATATTTTTCTTGGACCAACACATCAAAACTCTAAATTTCTCTTTTTCCCAGACCTTGATTCTTGTTTCTTCTTTCGACGACCACTGTGCATCTTTGGTGACTGCAAATCAATGACAATATTTCTTGATCAGGTAACTGAACTATTGATGTCCAACAATAACAAAGTTTGAAAATTTAAAATATGACTCAATTGTACATAAAAAAAATACTTACTACATCTGTTTGGGGTATAGGTGCCTCTAGTGTCCCCATCCTTTCAAAGACTCTATGCCATGCTTCTCTGCAAATAAAAAAAAACATGTCAGGTATCTCAAGAATTATCAACATGTACATGAATGAGAAAGTACTAATCAATTATATAAAAACTGAACATCTCACCGAAAAAACCATTTCTAGGGGAAGAGACTGGGACTCTTCAGTAGGAAGAGGAGCCGTAGGTTGAACATGAACCTCAATTGCGTGGACTAATGGACCAACATGTGGCTACACTCACCAAATGATAAAATAGTTAGACATCGTGCATGTCCATAAACAATACAAATGAACTGTACAATTAAAAATATTCAAGTAGATGTACCTCAATGTGACTTATCCCTATTGTAGATGCAGCATTGATCACAGCATCAACAACCCCACTAAGGTTTGGCATGGATGACTCTACATCGTGATGTTGTAAACATGCAAAAATAACATTAACAAAAACTAGTTGTGAAGTGAATTCAAAGTTAACCAACAACTACCATTGGAAGTGTGTACATTTCCGTGGGATGAGTAGGTTGATCCTCATGCACACCCTCTCTTTTCAAGGAAGAGAGTTGTCTAATGTAAACAACCCCCTTATATATGTTTGGACTACGGGGAAATCCAAACAAAAGAGGCGGTGTAGGGATTTGCGATGATGTTTGCAATCATAAAGTGTTACCATAGTTAGACATGGAGTTGAATGGATGGAATAATGTGTACTAAAAATCTAACATGTTCTAATATAATTACCCTTGCCTGGGACATATCTCCCCCATGGGAGTGACCGCTTCCATCAATTTCTTTCCCCTCTTCAAATGCTAACAACATCTACAAGTTTAAAAATTATAAATATTATCAGTCTATAAAGGAGTGTACAGTAAGGAATTTAAATAATTCAAACAAGACTCAGTCATTAACAATGTACTTACATTCTTCAAGTAATCGTAAATTCCACCTTGTAGTATGTCGCTGAGATCAATGTCTCCAGCATCACGTTCTAAGTGGGGTTCCTGCAACTTTAAAAATTGTAAATATTAGACACTTTAACAAATTAATTAAGACTAACGCATGCATTAACAAAATGATATGTATTAACAAAATGAAAAATGTTTAAATATTACCTTAATGGTGGTTGTTTGGGCCTTAGGTACAACCACACCGAGTGCAGTACCACCCACCTGAGAGGCATCAATCTCCTGCAAGTAAATATTGCATATATTATGAATCTTTTAATATGTTACATACAGTATAGAAAAATTAAAAACTGAACAATAATAGATTTTTAACAATGTCCTTACCTGACCACCAATCATTGTAGAGGTACCATGTCTTTGTCCTGGACCAAAACAGGGTTGAACACATGATGTGTAGATATGTGGCTTGCTCTGAGGCACATAGGATGTCGTTCTACCCCCATATGTAGATGTTCCTGTACCACCAGAAGCTGGTGGTTGTACCCCAGTAGAAGAAGAGGTCAATAGTGGTTGTGTGTTGAGACACCATATCAGCTAGAGGAAAAAATACCTGCTATGTCTAGGAAACCATGTCATGTGCAGGAGGGATGTATACCCTTGGTAGCTAGGAACGATGTGCAGGTATCTCTGGATTGTCATCTCTATGCCTGGCATTGGGTCAATGTTGGGGAATCCCCCTACCAACTCCCTGGAAGCCCAACATGTCAAAATAGTTGATATGCTTCCTCATCACAAACTTTGCATACAACTTTCGGAGGAAGTACAACGATACTTCCCTATTATTGTGCGGGGGAATGTCAAATACCATGTACCACCTATCCATCTAATGGTCTCTAATGGGTGGAAAGGTCCACCATTCAATAGAAATATGTGGCCTAGTGATCTCCGAAATGTCATCCGTACCAGGCAATCTAAACAAGCTATGGATGTGTTCTTTTGTTATTTTCATCTTATTTACCTCGTTGTAGCTCAACCCATCAGCGTATTGTTTTCTTTTCCTATCCCTGTACAACGAGATGCTATATAAAGCATCATTTGATCTTGCAATCGTATCAACAATAGTCAACAATGAATATGACAAGGAGCGGCGAAGCTCATCTCCACCCCTCCAAGCAGAACAAATCTCTCTCAGATGGCCAATAACCCTCGGTATCTCAACATTGTTATCCATAGTAGCCATTGCAATCATAAATACAAATAAAATATCATTAGAAATATAAACACATGGTATAATGACATCTCTAAGTGCTAAAAACTGTATAATTAATGTACGACAAATAACAACATAAACTAAATCTATTTAATGTAAATTTAAAAATTGATCTTGAATTTTCCAGTAAAGAATAAACATTTAACATTTTTTACTTTAAATTTATGTCATAAATTCAAGTATTAATTCCAATTTCCATTTGCATGTGTACATAAAATGTCTTATGTGCAGATGTTGATTGCGAAGCTCCTCTAGCTTATTTTAAGGCTTGGATTATGAAGTTTCATCGAAATTGTGAGGCGTTGGCTAATTCCCTTGCGGGACCAACTCCCAGATTGTGGGTAGAGGCATGACTAGACCCTAGAATAGGCGTCATAATGTGCTATTGATGAATAAAATCATAGTATATTAGGAAACAATTTTGTTAGATATGTAATTATTTGTTGTAGCATGATGTTTTTGGGACTTCAAATTCTATTTAGGAGATCTTTGTGTATATGTAATTTGAGCCATGTATGGATTCCACTTGATGTTATTTTAGTTCTATGCCCTCTTTATATATATCATGAAAGTAATAATACAAAAATACAAGTCCTGTCTATGTCCTTTCAAAAACATCTTTCATGTGCATGTGCAAACAAAAGTGCATCTGTCCTGGACCGCGCCCATATACTCTAAATCCAGATTGTACATTAAAATACATATTTTTCATGGAATAACACATCAAAAATCTAACTTTCTCTTGTTTTTCCCGGACCCTAATGCTTGTTTCTTCTTTCGACGACCATTGTGCATCTCTGGTGACTTCAAATCAATGACAATATTTCTTGATCAAGTAACTGAACTAGTATTGTCCAGCAATAACAAAGTTTGAAAATTTAAAATATGACTCAATTGTACATAAAACAAAGAATTACTACATCCGTCTAGGGAATAGGTGCCTCTGGTGTCCTCCTCCTTTCAAAGAGTGTCTATGCAATGCTTCTTTGCAAATAAAAACAAAATCTGCTAGGTATCTCAACAATTATCAACATGTACATGAATGATAAAGTACTAATCAATTATGTAAAAAATGAACATCTCACTGAAAAAACCATTTCTAGGGGAAGAGACTGGGACTCTTCAGTAGGAAGAGGAGCTGTAGGTTGAACATCAACCTCAGTTGCATGCACTAATGGAGCAACGTGTGGCTACATTTACCAAATGATAAAATAGTTAGACATCGTCCATGTCCATAAACAATACAAATGAGCTATGCAATTACAAATATCCAAGTAGATGTACCTTAGTGTGACTTATCCCTATTGTAGATGCAACTTTGACCACACCATCAAGAACCCCACTAAGGTTTGACACGGATGACTCTAAATCCCGATGTTGTAAACATGCGAAAATAACATTAAGAAAAACTAGTTGTGATGTGAACTCAAAGATAACTAAAAAATTCCATTGGAAGTGTGTACATTATCGTGGGATGAGTAGGTTGATCCTCATGCACACCCTCTGTTTTCAAGGAAGAGGGTTGTCTGATGTAAACAACCCCCTTATATATGTTTGGACTACAGGGAAATCCAAACAAAAGAGGCGGTGCAGGGATTTACGATGATGTTTGCAATCGTAAAGTGTTACCATAGTTAGACATGGAGTTGAATGGATGGAATAATGTGTACTGAAAAACTAACATGTTCTAATATAATTACCCCTACCTGGGACATATCTCCCCAATGGGAGTGACCGCTCCCATCCATTTCTTGCCCCTCTTCAGATGCTGATAACATCTACAAGTTTAAAAATTATAAATATTACCAATCTATAAAGGAGTGTACAGTAATAAATTTAAATAATTCGAACAAGATTCAGTGATTAACAATGTACTTACATTCTTCAAGTAATCGTAAATTCCACCTTGCAATATGTCGCTGAGATCAATCTCTCCATCATCACATTCTAAGTGGGGTTCCTGAAACTTCAAAAATTGTAAATATTAGACAATTTAATAAATTAATCAAGACTAACACATGCATTAAAAAAATGATATGTATTAACAAAATGGCAAATGTTGAAATATTACCTCAATGGTGGTTGTTTGGGCCTCGGGTACAACCACACCAGGTGTAGTACCACCCCTTTAAGAGGCATCAATCTCCTGCAAGAGTAAATATTGCATATATTACGAATCTTTTAATATGTTACATATAGTATAGAAAAATTAAAAATTGAACAATAATAGAGTTTTAACAATGTCCTTACCTGACCACTAGTCATTGTAGAGGTACCATGTCTTGGTCCTGAACCAAAACAGGGTTGACCACATGATGTGTAGATGTGTGGTTCGCTTTGAGGCAGATGGGATGTCGGTCTACCCCCATTTGCAGATGTTCCTATACCACCAGAAGCTGGTGGTTGTACCCCAGCAGAAGAAGAAGGCGATGTCTGGTCAATAGCGGTCGTGTGCTGAGAGACCATCTCAGCTAGAGGAAAAATGCCTCTTGTGTCTAGGAAACCATGTCATGTGTAGGAGGGATGTCTACACTCGGTAGCTGGGAACGAGGTGCAAGTATCTCTGGATTGTCATCTCTATGCCTAGAATTGGGTCAGTGTTGGGGAATCCCCCTACCAACTCCCTAGAAGCCCAACATGTCAAAATACTTGATATGTTTCCCCATCACAAACTCTTCATACAACTTTTGGAGGAAGTACAATGATACTTCCCTATTCTTGTGCGAGGGAATGTCAAATATCATGTACCACCTATCCTTCCAATGGTCTCTAATGGGTGGAAAGGTGCACCACTCAATAGAAATATGTGGCTTGGTGATCTCTGGAATGTCATTTGTCCCAGGCAGTCTAAACAAGCTATAGATGTTCTCTTTTGTTATTTTCAGCTTCTTTACCTTGTTGTAGCTCAACCCATCAGCGTATTGTTGTCTTTTTCTCTCCCTGTATGATGAGATGATATATAAAGCATCATTCGATCTTGCAATCGTATCAACAATAGTCAAAAATGAATCTAACAAGGAGCGGCAGAGCTCATCTCCACCCCTCCATACATCTAGGGAATAGGTGCCTCTGGTGTCCTCCTCCTTTCAAAGAGTGTCTATGCAATGCTTCTTTGCAAATAAAAACAAAATATGTCAGGTATCTCAAGAATTATCAACATGTACATGAATGATAAAGTACTAATCAATTATGTAAAAAATGAACATCTCACCGAAAAAACCATTTATAGGGGAAGAGACTGGGACTCTTCAGTAGGAAGAGGAGCTGTAGGTTGAACATCAACCTCAGTTGCATGCACTAATGGAGCAACGTGTGGCTACGTTTTCCAAATGATAAAATAGTTAGACATCGTCCATGTCCATAAACAATACAAATGAGCTGTGCAATTACAAATATTCAAGTAGATGTACCTTAGTGTGACTTATCCCTATTGTAGATGCAAATTTGACTGTAGCATCAAGAACCCCACTAAGGTTTGACACGGATGACTCTAAATCCTAATGTTGTAAACATGCGAAAATAACATTAAGAAAAACTAGTTGTGAAGTGAACTCAAAGATAACCAACAAATGCCATTGGAAGTGTGTACATTACCGTGGGATGAGTAGGTTGATCCTCATGCACACCCTCTCTTTTCAAGGAAGAGGGTTGTCTGATGTAAACAACCCCCTTATATACATTTGGACTACAGGGAAATCCAAACAAAAGAGGCGGTGCAGGGGTNTGCACACCCTCTCTTTTCAAGGAAGAGGGTTGTCTGATGTAAACAACCCCCTTATATACATTTGGACTACAGGGAAATCCAAACAAAAGAGGCGGTGCAGGGATTTACGATGATGTTTGCAATCGTAAAGTGTTACCATAGTTAGACATGGAGTTGAATGGATGGAATAATGTGTACAGAAAAACTAACATGTTCTAATATAATTACCCCTACCTGGGACATATCTCCCCCATGGGAGTGACCGCTCCCATCCATTTCTTGCCCCTCTTCAGATGCTGATAACATCTACAAGTTTAAAAATTATAAATATTACCAATCTATAAAGGAGTGTACAATAATAAATTTAAATATTTCGAACAAGATTCAGTGATTAAAAATGTACTTACATTCTTTAAGTGATCGTAAATTCCACCTTGCAATATGTTGCTGAGATCAATGTCTCCATCATCACATTCTAAGTGGGGTTCCTGCAACTTCAAAAATTGTAAATATTAGACAATCTAACAAATTAATCAAGACTAACACATGCATTAACAAAATGATATGTATTAACAAAATGACAAATGTTTAAATATTACCTCAATGGTGGTTGTTTGGGCCTCGGGTACAACCACACTAGGTGTAGTACCACCACCATAAGAGGCATCAATCTCCTGCAAGAGTAATTATTGCATATATTATGAATCTTTTAATATGTTACATACAGTATAGAAAAATTAAAAATTGAACAATAATAGAGTTTTAACAATGTCCTTACCTAACCACTAGTCATTGTAGAGGTACCATGTCTTGGTCCTGAACCAAAACAGGGTTGACCACATGATGTGTAGATGTGTGGCTCACTCTGAGGCACATGGGATGTCGGTCTACCCCCATTTCCAGATGTTCCTGTACCACCAGAAGCTGGTGGTTGTACCCCAGCAGAAGAAGAGGGTGATGTCTGGTCAATAGCAGTCGTGTGCCGAGAGACCATCTCAGCTAGAGGAAAAATGCCTCTTGTGTCTAGGAAACCATGCCATGTGTAGGAGGGATGTCTACACTCGGTAGCTGGGAATGAGGTGCAAGTATCTCTGGATTGTCATCTCTATTCCTAGCATTGGGTCACTGTTGGGGAATCCCCCTACCAACTCCCTAGAAGCCCAACATGTCAAAATATTTGACATGTTTCCCCATCACAAACTCTTCATACAACTTTTGAAGGAAGTACAACGATACTTCCCTATTATTGTGCGGGGGAATGTCAAATATTATGTACTTCCTATCCTTCCAATGGTCTCTAATGGGTGGAAAGGTGCACCACTCAATAGAAATATGTGGCCTGGTGATCTCTGGAATGTCATTTGTCCCAGGCAGTCTAAACAAGCTATAGATATGTTCTTTTGTTATTTTCAGCTTCTTTACCTTGTTGTAGCTCAACCCATCAGCGTATTGTTGTCTTTTTCTCTCCCTGTATGATGAGATGTTATATAAAGCATCATTAAATCTTGCAATTGTATCAACAATAGTCAACAATGAATTTGACAAGGAGCGGCAGAGCTCATCTCCACCCCTCCAAAGAAGAACCAATCTCTCTCAAATCGCCAATAACCCTTGGTATCTCAACATTGTTATCCATAGTAGCCACTGCAATCATAAATACAAATAAAATATCATTAGAAATATAAACATATGATATAATGACATCTCTAAGCACTGAAAACTATATAATTAATGTACGGCAAATAACAACATAAACTAAATCTATTTAATGTAAATTTAAAAATTGATCTTGAATTTTATAGTAATGAATAAATACTTAACATTTTTTCATTTTAAATTTATGTCATAAATTCAAGTATTAATTCCAATTTCCATTTGCATGTGTACATAAAATGTCTTATGTGCATATGTTGATTGTGAAGCTCCTCTAGCTTATTTTAAGGCTTGGATTATGAAGTTTCATCGAAATTGTGAGGCGTTGACTAATTCTCTTGCAGGACCAACTCCTAGATTGTGGGTAGAGGCATGAATAGACCCTATAATAGGTGGCATAATGTGCTATTGATGAATAAAATCCCAGTATATTAGGAAACAATTTTGTTAGATATGTAATTATTTGTTGTAGCGTTATGTTTTTGGGACTTCAAAGTCTATTTAGTAGATCTTTGTTTATATGTAATTTGAGCCATGTATGGGTTCTACTTGATGTTATTTTAGTTCTATGCCCTCTTTCTATATACCCATGAGAGACTTTAAATGCACAATTATGTATAGTGGATTTTATGGTTATAGGGTTTCCACTGGATTATATCATGTATGATAGTATGTGATTGGCATGTTTAATTAAACACATCAACCTACCTATGTATATTCATGTTCGTAGAGCCTATTGTTGAACTTCATTGTCTTGACTTCAACCAAAAAGTACCCTTCAATCAATAGGAAATATTTGTTAAAAGCATGGGAAGCTTCTAAACCTTATTTTAACACTTTGGATTAGGAAGTTTCATCAAAACTACAAGGTGTTTGTAGATGCTCTTGGGTGACCAACTTCGATATTTCGGATAGAGGCAAGGGATTTACCATGCTTTTTATGTAATTTAGGGAATATATGAATTCTACTTGATTTATTTTTAGTTGTATGCAATCTTGCAATATAGTTGACAAACTTTGCATATTTGTTAATTTTGGTTTGGATTCACAATGATTCTTGCGAATATACATATATGCAAATAGTGAAGTTCGTTTGTTTTTTATGAGTTAATTGGGGGTTTTGGTTTACATTGGGCATGTAAATTACTTATGCAAACTTGTAGTGTGCTTGAAAAACTTTGCATATTTGTGAATTTTTATATGGATTCACAAGGATGATTCTAAATATGCATATGGAAATAGTGAAATTGATTTGTTTTTTATGAGTTAATTGGGGTTTTGGTTTCCATTGGGAATGTGAATTTTGGGTATGAAATTTTGTAAATAATCAAAATTATTTGATTTTTATGATTAAATTGGGATTTTGGTTTCCATTGGCCAATTCCATTGGGGTTTTGGTTTCCATTGACCATAAATTAATTTATTTTGGTTTAATTTTTCGAATTTGTGGAAAATAATTAATGAATTTAGGAGAAAAATAATGAGAAGAAATGAGGAGAATACCTCAAAAAGAGGAGGTTGATCCAAAGGTGGAGGTGGATGGATTTGGCACACCCAAATCACGTTCACCCAATCATGTTCTTCTCTGTCCAACTCCAATAGCGCTATGATGTGGCAAAAAATGATGGGTTCAACTTGTTTTAAATAAAAAAATAGGTTTTCCAAAATGGGGGCGTGATTTTGTTCACTAAAATGGAGGCACGATTTGATTCAATACAATCGAGGAATGATTTGATCTACTATCCTAATTTTCATACCTGTCGGCAACCTTGGGACTAGGCTTGGCAGGTTCGGGGTTGCTTGAGATGTTTTCTTTTTTATGGATCAAGAGTGATTGACTTCACTCCACCATTGCATTTAAAAGGTCCCTCAACTTTGTGCACTCACCCTTAAACAATACGAGTTGTCAGGGTCATGGTTTGAAAAAATGATTAATTAATGTCAAATATGGGTAGCTATGGGTTGATTATTCTAACACCCCCCCTTAAGACTGAATTTATGAGTAAATACTAGAAAAAATATAGGGCCTAGCAACAAGGCTTAGACACCCCTCGATGTGTTACAAATCAATGTGCTGAATATTTTTGTGGCTACCGAGGAGTTCCAATCAACGCACTGAATATTTTTGCGGCTTCCCTCTGTGGCTAGGGTTCAGTTTCTCATCTGACAATCGCTGACCTCAATGGGCCCATCGTGGGCATCTTCCTTGTCAGGCCTGATGGAAGGGTTTCAACGTCTGATCCTGGGTGGCGGTCGGTCATGCCGGCCGATGGAGAGTGGCCCCCTTTGGGCCCCAATGCTAAGCTCCTCACCTTCAAAGCCTTAATAATAGGAATATCCAAGGTTCTACCCTAGTCTGCAATCCCCAAATTCATAAAGAAGCTTGATAAATTTCCTACCATTGTTCTGCCCCCCTTGCATCCCATGCAGGTTTCCATTTCTTTGGTAGATCGGGATTTAGTGGGCTAGTTTACAAGCCTCTAGCCCTCTCCAAAGACTACAGACAACTGGATCCATAAAAACTGGTGACCCCTCATCTTGAACAGCGTCACATGCTATGCAGCCAGTAGGGTTTTTTTTCTCTTTGAATTTATTGCTAAAGAAGATAGAGATCTGATTTTTTGAAGCGAACCATATTTCATGTGTCCTCAAGGATTATACTTGAATAGATGGAACCTGGATTTTTATCTTGCCATCGATGTCCCTAAAGTAGTCCCAGTTTGGGTTCACCTCCCGATCCACTGCTGCACTGCTTCCTCCTTGCAAGACATTGGAAACAAGCTGGGTAAGTATATTGATAAGGCTCATCCTAAAGACAATTACTCTTGTGCCCACATTTGTGTTGGAGTAGATCTGGAAGTAGGAATTCCTGAAGCAATCAAACTGGTTATAGGGGAATGGCATCATTTCCAAAAATTGGATTATGAACAACTGCCCTTCAAGTGCCGTCACTTCCATGAATACGACCACTTCCAAAAAAGTTGTCCTAAAAACCCTCAGACTCTGAAAAAGATCCTAAAGAAGGATGGATCCAGGAAAAAAGATCAAAGCCGAATCCAAGGCTGCACCCAAAAAAAACTCAAGAATCCTAGACCAGTCAAAACTTCGATTGCACCTTCTGACCCCAATCCTAAACCTATTGCAAATAATTCTCGTCAGATCATCGAGGAAGCCCCGGAGGTAGAAGAAGAAGAACCTGTAAGCTCGACCCAGGACCCACCCAACTCCATGCCTATTGGGAATAACCAGGAGGGGAACAGCCCCCCAGCATCTCAAATCCCATCCTCTGAGGAAGAAATGTCTGAAAATGAAGAAGGAGAAATCCATCTCCATCCCTCTCCCTAAAAAAAGAAAGGTAAATAGGGGTGGAAAATGGAAAAGGAAAGAAGAGAAGAAGCCACATATAAGGATAAACTGTTGGGCTAGCAAGTCACTCTCGAAACCATGCTAGGATCCAGAAATACAAGACAAAAAGGGTAGTCTAAATGGGCTTCCAAATCCCCAAAAGTTAAGTAATGAAGATCGTCTCCTGGAATTGCAGAGGCCTAGGTAGCAAAAAAAAGCTAGAGTCTATGAAAGACCTTATTCACACTGCCTGTCTGGACATCCTTCTAATCCAGGAGACTAAAATGGAGGAGGCCTACTTCCTCCAATCAACCCCTTTCTTTTGGAAATTTAGTGAAAGCCTTGCGGTCAGCGCAAGAGGCGCCTCAGGGGGACTGGGTACCCTCTAGAGAAAATATGCCTTTGAACTTATTTCATCTATTTCAAACACCCATTAAATCCTGTCCATTCTCCTTCACAAAGAATCAGGAATTTAGCTAAGCCTTTTCAATATCTATGTTCCTATACTTTATATGGAAAAAAAATCCTGCTGGCAAAGTATCCATGACAGTCTCTCTTCCCAAAACGTGGATAACATAATTCTTGCTGGGGATATAAATATCATGTTGAGTGCAAAGGAGAAAAAAGGAGCTTCTATTGTTAGAGATCCTCTCCATGAAATGGTGTAGGATATTATGAGCAACTAGGATCTCAAGGATGTCAAACCCACTCAGGGTAACTTCACCTGGACGAATCGCAGAATTGGGCCAGGTCATATTGCTGCCAGACTGGATCAATTTCTCATCCACCACTCCTTTGCTGCCTTTGGTTTTAGATCCGATTCCAAGATCCTTCCTTTTAGCATGTCTGATCATAAGCCAATCCTGCTGGACCTCACAGAAGAGAAAAACTTTGGCCCCATCCCCTTTAGTTTTATCCCCTGTTGGATCAACCAAGAAGGTTTCATGGACCTAGAAGCCTCAAACTAGGTATCCCATGTTTCTGGTCCCCCCTTCTTTGTCTGGGAAGAAAAGTTAAGAAGACTCAAAAAATATCTCAAACTTTGGGCCAAGTCCGTCCCTCTCTGCAACTCGGATGGAAGCACAAGCCAATTTGGAAAACCATAAACTCTCCTTGGAAGAGTTTCCCCCAGATCTCACCAATATATAAAAAGAATCTACCTTACACCAACTCCTCCACGTGGCCTGTAGGTTAGAAGAAGAAAATCTCAGACAGAAATCTAGGTTTTTATGGTTAAAAGCTGGAGACCAGAACACAAGCTTCTTCCATAAACATGCAGAGGGGTGAAAAAATTTCAAATTGGTCAAAGAAGTCCAGGTCCATGGCCAAGCTACCAAAGACTTCAAAGAAATCAAGCAGGCGGCACATGACCACTTCCAACAAGTCTACTCCGAAGAAGGCCCCTTCATGGGTTCCCCCATTCTTGATATTGTTCCCTCTTGGATTCGTCAATCCAAAAACCAAAAACTGACTGCCCCCATCTCTAATAAAGAAATAAAAAAGGCCTTAGCATCCATGGAACCTGATAAAGCACTGGGTCTGGATGGTTTCACTGCCAGATTCCTCAAATCCTACTAGAAGATAGTCAAAAAAGATATGTTTAGAATGGTCTACAAATCTCAAAACTGTAACAAGATTGGAGGGAGCACTAACTCAGCGTTTCTCACGCTTATTCCTAAAGAAAAGGGGGTCATTTCCTTCGATAGATTTAGGCCCATCTCTCTTTGCAACATCGGCTACAAAATCATCACCAGGGTCATTCCTAACAGGATTAAAGAAGTGCTACCTTCCATTATTCCTGAAAATCAAGGAGGCTTCATTCAAGGAAGGAAAATTGCAGATAACATCATTCTAGTACAAGAGGCGATCCACTCCAGCATCACCCATCAGGAAAAAGGTATGGTTATCAAGCTTGACCTTGCAAATTCCTTTGATAGAGTAAACTATGACTTTCTCTATCAGGTCATGCTTCATTTTGGGTTTGATCCTAGGTTTGTCCGATGGATCCAAGCCTGTATCAAATCCTCATGGATTTCCTCGCTAGTAAATGGACGTGCTGCTAACTTCTTCAAATCCTCTCATGGACTACGCCAAGGCTGCCTTCTCTCTCCCATGCTCTATGTTATCCAAGCCTCTGTCCTCAATTTCCAACTTGATCGCTGCCAACAAAATAATGAACTTCCTGGGCTTTGTATTTCCTGTGGAGTCAAGAATGCAAATCATGCCCAGTTTGTTGATGACATGAACCTGCTTGGAGGTGCGACCATGATCTCATCAAGACTCTTCAAAAGAGAGCTTGACATGTACCAAGAAGCCTCAGGCATCCTCTTAAACTATAACAAAAGCCATATTTATTCCTAGAACTACTCTCCCAGAGACCTCGCTGACATCAGCAATATCCTTGGCATAAAAGGGACCCCCCAATGGTCCGACTTCAAATACCTTATAGTCCCCATCTTTAAAACCACCCCAAAAGCTTCCTTCTGGCTTCCCCTTATTGACAAAATTAAGAATAGGATCAACACTTGGGGAGCGACCTGGTTGAACCCAGACGGTAAATTCATTCTCATTAAGTCATTTCTCTACAGCATCTCAATCTATCAAAACTCCATACTTTTGGCCCCTGAAGGCATCCTCAACAAAATTGAGTCTCTCCTCAAAAAATTCCTGTGGAAGGGAGGAAAGCAAAATGAGAACAAGCTCCATCTGGTCAACTAGGAGACAGCCTCCAAACTGTGGCGAAATGGGGAACTACAGATCTAAAAGCTAGCCCACCAAAATCTTGCTCTGGTAGCTAAGGTGCTTGAGAACATCATCTCAAGCAAACTTTCGTGGTGTAAAACTTCCCTCTGGAAAAATTACTTCTCAAACAGGCGTCTCTGATGCCTTAATTACCCTCCAGCAACCAGAAAAGGTTCTGCTATTCTTCCCATCCTGCTTAGAGCCATCCCCTTCTTCCTAACCAAGTTAACATGGATCCCTAGGAATGAAAAACAAATCAAGATATGGGGGGATTTGATTATGGGTGACCCCCCTCTGGATCAGTCTTACGAGGTGGAAGAACTCAAATCCCATCTGCTCAACCTTAACATCACCACCATGTGGGATATCTTAGTTTGGAACCAAGACAGCTCCTGGAAGGACTTGAATATCCCCTGTCCTCTCCATTTGACTAGTGCAAAGAGATAGCTTCTCCAAATGTTAAAAGGTAAATCCCCCACAGCCAACCATATCAAATATTCTAGAGGTTGGGGAAATAGATCGGGCAAGTATACCACAACTGTTGGCTACCATCTTCTTGCCGATGCAACAAACCATGATAACAATGACCTTTGGAAGAATATTTGGGCGACAAAGAGTCTTCCTAAAATCAACCTTTTTTACTTAGATGACTCTTCATGATAAAATTCTTACAGGGGATAAGCTCCAAAGAAAAGGGTGGGAAGGCCCCACGCGCTACCCCTCCTGCCTCTCCCATGAAGAAAACACAGAGCACATTCTTATCTCTTGTGATTATTCCCAAAGTGTCTAGAAAACATCTTTGCTTGTGTAAGTGGAACTCCTGGCTGGAAACCCTCAAACCATGTTTCTCCACTGGGCCTCAAAATCTCCCTTCATTCTCAAGTCAAAAAGCACCAAAGCAAGTTGGATAGCACTCCCCAAGATCGTCATCTAGAAAATCTGGTTGGAAATAAATGCTCACATCTTCAGGGAGAAATATGAAAGGGCTAACCAAGTGACAGCAAAATCCTTGGTTTGCTGGGAGAATGCCTCTCTTAGATTTGGAAGCTGCCTTGTGCCAACCCAGTCTTGGACATTTGGCTAAGAAGGCTTGGCCCCAAGCCTCCCTTGATCCCCCCTGTTCCAAAAAAGACAATGTGGGAATTAAGGCTGACCCACGATGAACTCAAATCGTGGCTTTGCTTTGACAATCGAAGAGCATTGTTCACTGACGGCGCTTCCAAAGGCAATCGTAGGGCAGCAGGGGGGGTAGAGTTTTCTTCACTCCAGAAGGATCAATGGATTTCAAGTTTGCTTAGGGTCTAGGCATCGATACCAACAATATGGCTGAAGCATTGGCCCTTTGGTAAGGATTGATAATAGCCAAGGACTTGGGAACCACCGAGCTAATCATCATTGGGGACTCCATAGTTTTCATCCTTGCGCTGGCTGAAAATATTTTGCCTACCCAACTAGGCCCGAGGCATCTTCTTCGCATGATAATGACTCAACCCTCTCTCTTTTCTAAGATCAATTTCTATCATGTTTTATGGGAAAACAATCCCCATTCTGACCTTGAGGCTAATAAAGGGGCAGCCCTCATCCCCGGGGAGCTAATCCTAAACTCCAATGTTTCTTACTACCCTCCCCCATAGGACTGGGGGCTTAAATTGGGACACTTGCCTCATCCCTCCATGGGCCCTCCCCCCTCATCCTTCCATGTGCTAGTAGACCATTCCATGGGCCCTCCCTCATCCCTCTGTGTGCTAGCAGGCCACCATGATGCCTAGCGCGTGGTGTTCACATGGCCACGCGCAGGATGGTATCATCAACCTTCATGCTGATCCCTTCAATTGTAGTGGCATTAAGCACTCCTACTCGAACACTCAGAGCTCCATCCCACGATTAATGGTTTTAAGTCAGGTGACTACAGGCTCGTTGATGGGAGGATGTGCTGGTTTAATGGAGATTATGAAATGGGAGCTCTCATACGAGGCAATTCTTGAAGCAGTCTTGTCGAAGGAGGATGCAAGGTTCATTTTCATGGATGAATTCACCCGCGCACACAACACCCTAGTGAATTCTGGTATGAAGGTCATGTCGAAGCATTTGGGCATTTACTGGATTCATGGTACGCTTGCTTATGAAGTGACACCGGCCATTGCGTCGTCGAAGGTTATAAGGAACCGAATTGCAAAGGGATGAGGCATTCTCATTGTGTTGATTGATTTGGAGCTCTATCGCCATATTGCTTGGAAATTGCTAGTTCACAGTATGGAAGCGGATTCCTCCTTCGCGAGCGTGCCGGTCCTATCCTCGGTGGATAAAAAATTCAAGGAAGTTAAGCAGGAACTCAGTGGACTGCAATCCTAGGTGAATGCAATGGATTATGAAGGAGGATAGCATCTGGATCATGTTAGTAAGGATTTGGTCTTTCTCAGGAAAAAAATTAAAAGGAAGGTTAAGTGCACAGAGCATTCTTTCTCCAGGCAACTTGTCGAGCTTGAACTCAAGGTGGACAAACTTTCCCTCAAATTCCTCAAGCATGAAGAAAATGGTATGTCATCCAGTTCAAAAGGGTGATTTTGAATTCTTGTTTGTATTTTCCAACATGCTCGTCTATGGCTTGCATGTTTCTGTTTCTGTTTATATTTATAAGCATATTAGGCAATTAGCTATCAGACTATTGGATTGCCGCTACCATAAGGGTGTTCTTTGATTATGCTCAAACTAAAATTAAGCTTTATATTGTTGGATAGATACTACCTTAAGGGCATATTTTTGGAGCTGTTTGTCTTTTTCGCTCCCTCAAGGGTACTAAGTTGGTTTTTTTGTTTCTGTCGCTTCCTCAAGGGCATCAGATTAGGCTCTTAGCTTCAACTTTAGTGAATGCTTTTTTGTAATCTGGTTCTATTTCTGTAGGTGGTTACACCATCTCCCTTAATATAATATATCTGCTTTTGTCTAAAAAAAACAAGGCTTAGACACCCTTTACATACTGATTATCCATACAGCCAAGGAAAGAGGCCAAAACCCAATGGGAAAATCCTCCCTTAAACATGGACATGAAATAAAATTTTGAAAATATTCTTATCAATCATACTTCACCACATGATAATAAATCCCTAGCAGTGATTTGAGATTACTGAAGGTCTTCTCACAAAACACATTGGTGAAGATGTCTTCTACTTGCTCTGAAGATGCGCAGTAGAGTAGAGCAATGGTACCATCATGCAAAAGCTCCCTAATATAATGCATATGGATCCCAATCTGCTTGGTTCAGTGTATTTGAACTGGATCTATGGAGATTTGAATGGTGCTTTGATAATTACAATATATGACAGCGGAAAAATATTATTTGAACCCACCTCTCCAAGTATCCCCTGCAATCACAAACATTGAGTAGTTGCATTCACAACTCCTCTATACTCTACCTCTATAGATAAGAGTGCTATGGCACTCTGGTTCTTAATTGAACATTTGATTGGTCCATCTACAAGGACAAACACATATCCTGAAGTAGACTTTCGATCAGGGTTGTCACCTTCCCAATCACTCCCAGTAAATCCAACTAGCTCTAAGTCATATTTTTCTTTATAGAAAATCTAATGAGTTCTTGTTCCCTAAACAAAGTTTAGGATCCTCATGGATACTCTCCAATGGATATCATGAGGCTGATCCATGTATCTTGAAGCCACACTAACTACATAAGATAATTCAGGTTGAGTATGTGTAAGATAAAACAAACACCCAATCAACTACATATACAATTTGTTATTTACCAAAGGAGAAGAACCTACTTCCTCAAGCTTAACTCCTGAGAGGAATGGAGTCTTGCTTGGCTTGCAATATTTTAAGATGAACTTGTTGAGAAGATATGAAGCATACTTTGACTCATGAACTTTGATTCCATGTTGGTATTGAGCAATTTCGAGACCCAATAATTGGCTCAACAATCCCAAATCTATCATGGAAAATGCATGGTTCATTGCATCCTTCAAGGAGGCAATCTCTTTCTTTGAACTTCTTGTAATTAGTAGGTATCCACATATAAAACAATAATCATTAAAGAACCATGAATAAAATTCAAATATACATTTGGATCATACTTTCATCGAACAAAACTCAGTGATAGCAGAAAGCCATCAATCTTGGCATACCAAGCCTTGGGGGATTTCTTGATCCCATACAATGATTTCTTTAACCTGCACACTAAATATGGATTAGAAACAAAACCTTCTAGTTGCTGCATATAAATCTCTTCATTCATATCTCCATTTATAAAGGCACACTTCACATCCATGTGATGTACCTCCCATTTCCTTGAAGCTGCAATGGCCAAACATAGCCTTATGGAGTTCATCTTTTCCACTAGTGCAAAGGTCTCATTGTAATCAATACCATGTACTTGTGAGTAGCCCTCAGCTACTAGTCTTGCCTTTTATTTCAAAGGTGAAACATCAGCAACACACTTAGTTTTATAGACACTCTTACACTTTATTAGCTTTCTCCCTTGGGGGAGATCAACTAGTTCCCATGCGTTCTTCTTCTGGAGCATGTTGTTATTCTTCTTGAGCATGTGATCAACTAGTTAGCATGTGTTCTTCTTCTTCTATGTTCTTCTTCTGGTATAAGAATCTAAATAATTTGCTTGAAGAAAGGAAAAGGAGTTGCGACAGAAGTAGAGAAGGAAGAACATAAGCATACAAAGGAATAACATAAGTAGATAAGGAAGAACATAAGCAAATAAAGGAAAAATTGAAGAAGATAAGGAATAAAGAAATAATGCAAGAAGTATATGTAGAGTAAGCTACGGCAAAAGAAGAGTTCATAAAGGAAGATAGCTCATGAAGGAATAATTAGCAACCAAAGAGAAGTCTGATTGAAGGACAATATGTGACGAGATCAGCTACGACAGAAGAAACCATGTCAGAAGGTGTGTAGTAGTTGAAAACGAAAATTCAAGGAATATCATGGGTATGAGGTTGGAAAGAGTTGGTGGGAGCCACATGTGTCTAAAGGAATAAAATTATCTTTGTAATCTGGGTCATTAATGCCTACTGACAAGTGTCACTAGAATAAGAATGACAACATGTTGGGTAACTCAATGAAGTCGGTTGATAGTGACATGTAAGATTATATAAGAAGGAAGAACCCAAGCTGTGTTCAGGTTAGTTGTGTTGCGTTTGTAAGAAGAGTTGAAGAGAGTCAGTTAGTTGTGGTGTGTATGTAAGAAGATTTGAAGATTCTATATCTAAGTGTATAGAAGTGTAGAGAAGATCAAGTTGATCCTGGTTGTGTGTGGATCGATAGTAGAGTCAAATAATAAGTAGTCGTAAAGTTGTAGAGGAGGTTGAGTCGATCTAGGATGTGTGCGGATCAACAATAGATTCAAGTAGAGAAGGACCAACGACAGAAGACCAGAGAGCATGAGAGGAGAGAGAAGTCTATATAGATAAGAGAAGAATATCTAGAACATAGTCTACATCTTAGTGCATAGAAAAAAAGGTGCTATATATTTCTCATGCCAAATGAAGAGCACCTTTGTGGTTTTTCCCATATTGGTTTCCACATTAGATACTGTGTCAAATGTGTAGATGATGAATGTGTTTGTATCACATGCTTGTTTACTATGAATAAGTATTTATGTATTTTCTTACGAATGAGTTTATTGTCGCACTATTGTAGTCAGAATCGCCTATAAGTCACTATATTTACTGTTAATATATATGTCAATAGATGAATAGAGTCGCATCTTAGCTATACATAATAATTATAAGGAATATACCCACCGAATTGTTTCGAGCAAGCTAGAAAGGTACCAAGAAAAGTGAATCCCCCCATCCAACTATGAAAACTTGGTTCTCGCAGCTACCCATAAGGAGATATCTCGAATGAGAGTGCATCTATGTGAAAGGTGTTGTTGACTAAGCCTTGCCCTATCGAGCGGATATATTGGGATTTTTTGAACAGAAAATAAAGTCTTGACCTAGGTCGAAGAGAGAACGCTAACAATGGGTTTCCAAAAACAAATTGATATTTAAAGAAAAAGGTATCTAAGTTTCCATTGGCATATAAAGTTATAATTCTCTTTAAAGAGTGCAGCAACAATATAAAGAAAACCTTATTCCAAGTGATAGAGTAGCCATCAATCAATCCAACCAATGCTAGGGGGTTTTTCGTTGGGGAATTGGAAGCAACCCCAAGTTCATGTGGAGGAGGAGCTATACTATACGTTCTAAGTGGGGTTCCTGCAACTTTAAAAATTGTAAATATTAAACAATTTAACAAATTAATCAAGACTAACACATGCATTAACAAAATTATATGTATTAACAAGATGAAAAATATTTAAATATTACCTCAATGGTGGTTGTTTGGGCCTCGGGTACAACCACACCATTTGCAGTACCACCCCCCTAAGAGGCATCAATCTCCTGCAAGAGTAAATATTGCATATATTATGAATCTTTTAATATGTTACATACAGTATGAAAAAATTAATAATTGAACAATAATAGAGTTTTAACAATGTCCTTACCTGACCACCAATCATTGTAAAGGTACCATGTCTTGGTCTTTGACCAAAACAGGGTTGAACACACGATGTGCAGACATGTGGCTCTCTCTAAGGCACATGGGATGTCGTTCTACCCCAATATGTAGATGTTCCTATACCACCAGAAGATGGTGGTTGTACCCCAGCAGAGGAAGAGGGCGATGTTTGGTCAATAGTGGTCATGTGTTGAGAGACCATCTCAGCTAGAGGAAAAAATGCCTCCTATTTCTAGGCAACCATGTCATGTGCAAGAGGGATTTCTACCCTTGGTAGCTAGGAACGAGGTGTAGGTATCTCTGGATTGTCATCTCTATTCCTGGCATTGGGTCAGTGTTGGGAAATCCCCCTACCAGCTCCCTGGAAGCCCAACATGTCAAAATAGTTGACATGTTTCCCCATCACAAAATCTGCATACAACTTTCGGAGGAAGTACAACGATACTTCCCTATTATTGTGCGGGGGAATGTCAAATACCATGTACCACCTATCCATCCAATGGTCTCTAATGGGTGGAAAGGTGCACCACTCAATAGAAATATGTGGCATGGTGATCTATGTAATGTCATCCATACCAGGCAGTCTAAACAAGCTATAGATGTGTTCTTTTTTTATTTTCATCTTCTTTACCTTGTTGTAGCTCAACCCATCAGCATATTGTTGTCTTTTCCTCTCCCTGCACGATGAGATGCTATATAAATCATTATTCGATCTTGCAATCGTATCAACAATAGTCAACAATGAATTTGACAAGGAGTGGCAGAGTTCATCTCCACCCCTCCAAGCAGAACCAATCTCTCTTAGATGGCCAATAACCCTCGGTATCTCAACATTGTTATCCATAGTAGCCACTGCAATCATAAATACAAATGAAATATCATTAGATATATAAACACATGATATTATGACATCTCTAAGCACTAAAAACTATATAATTAATGTATGACAAATAACAACATAAACTAAATCTATTTAATGTAAATTTAAAAATTGATCTTGAATTTTCCAGTAAAGAATAAACATTTAACATTTTTTCATTTTAAATTTATGTCATAAATTCAAGTATTAATTCCAATTTCCATTTGCATGTGTACATAAAATGTCTTATGTGCATCTGTTGATTGCGAAGCTCCTCTAGCTTATTTTAAGGCTTGGATTATGAAGTTTCATCAAAATTGTGAGGCATTGACTAATTCCCTTGCAGGACCAACTCCTGGATTGTGGGTAGAGGCATGAATAGACCCTAGAATAGGTGGCATAATGTGCTATTGATGAATAAAATCCCAGTATATTATGAAACAATTTTGTTAGATATGTAATTATTTGTTGTGGCGTGATGTTTTTGGGAGTCCAAAGTCTATTTAGGAGATCTTTGTTTATATGTAATTTGAGCGATGTATGGATTCCACTTGATGTTATTTTATTTCTATCCCCTCTTTCTATATATCATGAAAGTAAAAATACAAAAATACAAGTCCTATTTATGTCCTTTCAATGTACTTGTATCAAAAACATCTTTCATGTGAATGTGCAAACAAAAATACATCTGTCCTGGACCGTGCCCCTATACTCTAAATCCGGATTGTACATAAAAATACATAGTTTTCATGGAATAACACATCAAAAATCTAACTTTCTCTTGTTTTTCCCGGACCCTAATGCTTGTTTCTTCTTTTGACGACCACTGTGCATCTTTGGCGACTTCAAATCAATGACAATATTTCTTGATCAGGTAACTGAACTAGTACTATCCAGCAATAACAAAGTTTGAAAATTTAAAATATGACTTAATTGTACATAAAACAAATACTTACTGCATCCGTCTAGGGAATAGGTGCCTCTAGTGTCCTCCTCCTTTGAGAGAGTCTCTCTGCAATGCTTCTCTACAAATAAAAAAAAAATATGTCAGGTATCTCAAGAATTATCAGCATGTACATTAATGATAAAGTACCAATCAATTATGTAAAAAATGAACATCTCACCAAAAAAACCATTTCTATGGGAAGAGACTGGGACTCTTCAATAGGAAGAGGAGCCGTAGGTTGAACATCAACCTCAGTTGCATGAACTAAAGGAGCAACGTGTGGCTACATTTACCAAATGATGAAATAGTTAGACATTGTGCATGTCCATAAACAATACAAATGAACTGTATAATTACAAATATTCAAGTAGATGTATCTTAGTGTGACTTATCCCTATAGTAGATGCAACATTGACCGCAGCATCAACAACCCCACTAAGGTTTGACACGGATGACTCTAAATCCTGATGCTGTAAACATGTGAAAATAACATTAAGAAAAAATAGTTGTGAGGTGAACTCAAAGATAACCAACAACTGCCATTGGAAGTGTGTACATTACCGTGGGATGAGCAGGTTGATCCTCATGCACACCCTCTCTTTTCAAGGAAGAGGGTTTTCTGATGTAACAACCCCCTTATATACGTTTAGACTAAAGGTAAATCCAAACAAAAGAGGAAGTGCAGGGATTTGTGATGATGTTTGCAATCATAAAGTGTTACCATAGTTATACATGGAGTTGATTGGATGGAATAATATGTACTGAAAAACTAACATGTTCTAATATAATTACCCCTACCTGGGACATATCTCCCCCATGGGAGTGACCGCTTCCATCCATTTCTTGCCCCTCTTCAAATGCTGATAACATCTGCAAGTTTAAAAATTATAAATATTATCAATATATAAAGGAGTGTACAGTAAGAAATTTAAATAATTCGAACAAGATTCAGTCATTAACAATGTACTTACATTCTTCAAGTAATCATAAATTCCACCTTTTAGTATGTCACTGAGATCAATTTCTACAGCATCACGTTCTAAGTGGGCTTCCTGCAGCTTCAAAAATTGTAAATATTAGACAATTTAACAAATTAATCAAGACTGACACATGACAAATGTTTAAATATTACCTCAATGGTGCTTGTTTGGGCCTTGGGTACAACCACGCCAGGTGTAGTACCACCCCCCTAAGAGGCATCAAAATTCTGCAAGAGTAAATATTGCATATATTACAAATCTTTTAATATGTTACATACAGTACAGAAAAATTTAAAACTGAACAATAATAGTGTTTTAACAATCTCCTTACCTGACCACTAGTCATTGTAGAGGTACCATGTCTTGGTCCTGAACCAAAACAGGGTTGACCACATGATGTGTAGACATGTGGCTCACTCTGAGGCACATGGGATGTCGGTCTACCCCCATTTGTAGATGTTTTTGTACCACCAGAAGCTGGTGGTTGTGCCCTAGCAGAGGAAGAGGGTGATGTCTAGTCAATATTAGTCATGGGTCGAGAGACCATCTCAGCTAGAGGAAAAAAGCCTCCTATGTCTAGGAAACCATGTCATGTGTAGGAGGGATTTCTACCCTTGGTAGCTGGGAATGAGGTGCAGGTATCTCTAGATTGTCATCTCTATGCCTAGCATTGGATCGATGTTGGGGAACCCCCCTACCAACTCCCTGGAAGCCCAACATGTCAAAATACTTGACATGTTTCCCCATCACAAACTCTTCATACAACTTTTGGAGGAATTACAATGATACTTCCCTATTCTTGTGTGAGGGAATGTCAAATATCATGTACCACCTATCCATCCAATGGTCTCTAATGGGTGGAAAGGTGCACCACTCAATAGAAATATGTGGCCTGGCGATCTCTGGAATGTCATCTGTCCTAGGCAATCTAAAAAAGCTATAGATGTGTTCTTTTGTTATTTTCAACGTCTTTACCTCATTGTAGCTCAACCCATTAGCGTATTGTTGTCTTTTTCTCTCCCTGTATGATGAGATTCTATATAAAGCATAATTCGATCTTGCAATCGTATCAACAATAGTCAAAAATGAATCTGACAAGGAGCGGTAGAGCTCATCTCCACCCCTCCAAGAAGAACCAATCTCTCTCAGATGGCCAATAACCCTTGGTATCTCAACATTGTTATCCATAGTAGCCACTGCAATCATAAATACAAATAAAATATCATTAGAAATATAAACACATGATATAATGACATCTCTAAGCACTAAAAACTATATAATTAATGTACGGAAAATAACAACATAAACTAAATCTATTTAATGTAAATTTAAAATTGATCTTGAATTTTACAATAAAGAATAAGTATTTAACATTTTAAATTTTAAATTTATGTCATAAATTCAAGTATTAATTCCAATTTCCATTCGCATGTGTAAATTTCCATTGTCATTTGCAAAAAAATTCAAAGCAGGGGGTACAATACAATATTATGAGAAACGGTTGAGCGACGTGTGGTCCCAGTATAGAGATAAATATGGAGAATCAAATGTATTGCTAATAGATGCATCAAGTCCTACTTCTCAATTTGTTGGATATCGGTCAAACCATATCTTGATAAAGGCCTATACAGGAGAAGAGCATGATACTTGGCTTATGCAAGTTTTATTACCCTTTCTTAAGACACTTCATCGTATCAAAGGGAAACGTGAGTACATTAGAATGTTCAATAGAACATCAACTTCATTGTAATAGATGATGATTTTTTTTTCAGAAATTTGATCACAAAAAGCATTTTGATTTTTCAATACAACTTGGACATACCTTTTAGTGTTTATATAGTTTTTGAAATATATGGGAATTTATAGTTATATTAATATAGATTTTTGTTGTTGTTTAAAATTGATTTTGCATTGGCTTTCATATTTATTTACTTATGTGCATTACTACTTGTGTATAAAATGAAATTTAAAGTTTAAAATAATGATGCAATTCTTATCAAAAAGATTAGAATCATTTACTTGATAATAAATGCTAAGTGGTCTATTCATGTTAAATTAATACGAAATGGGTCATAGGTGATTTAGTTAGACCTTTTGAACTATTTAAGATATTTGATTTCTCAATCCAAAACTTCTCCTAAATTTATTTACTTCAATAAATTAATTTTTGTAACCGCGATCATAATCATTGACTTAATGATTTTTAGTTGCCTATAATCTGCATTCATATGAATTTATAAATGACATATGTGATTTTGAAATAAAATTTTGTTGTAAATAAATTTTCATTTTACTTGCTTTCTTTGAAATTATATGGCATTAGACTCCATTGTTTCTGAAAATAAACGAAAAAATTCAAGAACATTGCACACTGAATGAAAGTCACCTCTAGATTACATTCTTGTAGCTTTGACTGTAGGAAAGCTAAAAGGTAGAGATGCTAGCTTTCCTAACTTTCCGTCTAACACAAACATAATTACATTTCATCGTGAGTTAGATTTCATATGTTAGTTTTTCATCTAACATATCCAGATTGTCATCAAATACATAGCACCATGAAGGAAATCTAACTTGAGTTAGCTTTCCTTATAACAACATTGCAGGGTGAACGAAAGCCAACACATGTTAACTTACAAACGTTAGCTTTCCATCTAACAAAACCACATTGCCATCATATACATTACACTAATAAGGAAATCTAACTCGGGTTATCTTTCCTTCTAATAACATTGCATGGTGAATAAAATAAACACATGCTATTTGTTGATTTTTAGTTACTTATAATACACATTAATAGTCGTGTATAAAAGTGAAATTTAAATTTTGAAAAAATGATGCAATTCTTACCAAAAAAATTAGAATCATTTAATTGAAAGTAAATGCTAAGTGGACTATTCATGTTAAATTAATACGAAATGGATCATAGCTGATTCAATTGAACTTTTTGAACTATTTAATATATTTGGTTTCTCATTCGAAAACTTTCCATAAAATTGTATACTTAAATCAATAACTATTTATAATCATAACTATAACATATTTTAAAATATTATGGCATAATGACTTTGAATTGCCTATAATATGCAGTAATATGAATCTATAAATGAGGGATGTAATGTTAAAATAAAATTGCATTGCAAATAAATTTCTATTTCTTAAAAATAATTTAATTCATAATGAGTGTTGAGGGATGTAATGTTAAAATAAAATTGCATTGCAAATAAATTTGTATTACTTAAAAATAATTTAATTCATAATTAGTTTTAAGTGGATTGTTCAATATCATTAGAGGAAATACATAGATGGGTTAAGTTTTTGAATTTTTCGAACTATAAAGGCATTTGAATTCATTGTCCAATGATAAATTTTTACAAATTCATATTTTAAAAATAAATTGAAAGCATACCATATTTGTCAACAAGCCACAAAGTTATTTAATTGTATTTTAGTTAATTATATGCATGAATATGAGTGCATAAATGTGATAAATACATTTTGAAATAAAACTACATATAAACTACTATGATGCATTTTGTTTTTTAAATTTTTAGAATTTCTTGATAGTCCGTGTTAAGTAGAATATTCATGCTAAATTTGGGAGAATATGGGTCATACATGAATGACTTCATTTTTTTTGGTTTCCTTGAATATATTATATAGAAAACCTCTTGCAACATAGCATGTCAAAATTAAGTTTTTTGCAATTTTTTTGGATTATTTCTTTTCAATATATCTCAATGTCTCACTGTTCTTAACATTTAATAAATTATGTATATTCATACATACATCATTATTTATGGCCAGTACCCATGTTCTACTTCTAATTGAGACAATGTTTTCTTTTGAATGTTTGACTACTAAAGTTTTAGAATAAGTAATGATAAAATTATAATTGAAGAAATACTTTCCTCGATTAATCATGGTAAATGGGAGAATCATTTGTCATAGATGAGTGACTTTGGATACACACTTAATCTTGAAAATCAATATCTTAAATAACTTATTTGTAGTTACTTTGAATCATTAGTAATCAAAGAACACGAGGACATACAAAGTTTGACTAAAATTCATTAAAAATGTGTTTCAACATCTATCTCTAATTCAATATATTCAAAATTCTTGTCATTTTCTCCTCTTCATGAAAGCAATGATCAAACATGGTACTTTATAATATAAATATTTTTGGTACTTCGGTCACCTCAAATATAGTATAGAGCATGTCTTAGAGTATTATAGTATAAAATTATGTGTGCAATTTCATTCAATTTGGATTATTGCCACATAATATATCTCATTCTCTCAAAGATTTTAACATCTACAAAATTATTAATATTCATAGACTCATCAGGATTTATGTCCAACCCATCTAGTTCTAATTGAGATGTAATATTTCCTATACTAGTTCTATTTGAGATGTAATATTTCCTTTTGTATGGTTGAATACTAAAGTTTTACTTGAAATAAATAAAAAATATTAATTGAGAAAATACTTCATTGGATTAATTATTCCAAATTTAATGGAATAGTTCTTTGAGTTGATTTTTCTAGATTTACTAGAATATGTATTTAGAGATTTACAAAAAAACTCAATGTGGATGAAGTCCTTGTAATAGAATATTTCCAACTTTAATGAAATATGTGTTTCTAGCTTATTTTAAGGCTTGGATTATGAAATTTCATCGAAATTGTGAGGCGTTGACTAATTCCCTTGCAGGACCAACTCCCAGATTGTGGGTAGAGGCATGACTAGACCCTAGAATAGGCGGCATAATGTGCTATTGATGAATAAAATCCCAGTATATTAGGAAACATTTTTGTTAGATATGTACTTATTTGTTGTAATGTGATGTTTTTGGGACTCCAAAGTCTATTTAGTAGATCTTTGTTTATATGTAATTTGAGCCATGTATGGATTCCACTTGATGTTATTATAGTTCTATGCCCTCTTTCTATATACCCATGAGAGACATTAAATGCACAATTGTGTATAGTGGATTTTATGGTTATAAGGTTTCCACTGGATTATATCATGTATGATAGTATGTGATTGGCATGTTTAATCAAACACATCAACCTACCTATGTATCTTCATGTTCGTAGAGCCTATTGTTGAACTTCATTGTCTTGAACTCAACCAAAAAGTACCCTTCAGTCAATAGGAAATATTTGTTAAAAGCACGGGAAGCTTCTATACCTTATTTTAACACTTTGGATTAGGAAGTTTCATCAAAACTACAAGGTGTTTATAGATGCTCTTGGACAACCAACTTCAATATTTCGGATAGTGGCAAGGGATTTACCATGTTTTTTATGTATTTTAGGGAATATATGAATTCTAGTTGATTTTTTTTGGTTGTATACAAGCTTGCAATATAATTGACAAACTTTGCATATTTGTTAATTTTGGTTTGGATTCACAATGATTCTTGTGAATATACATATATGCAAATAGTGAAGTTCGTTTGTTTTTTATGAGTTAATTGGGGGTTTTGGTTTACATTGGGCATGTAAATTACTTATGCAAACTTGTAATGTGCTTGACAAACTTTGCATATTTGTGAATTTTAGTATGGATTCACAAGGATGCTTCTGAATATGCATATGGAAATAGTGAAATTGATTTGTTTTTTATGAGTTAATTAGGGTTTTGGTTTCCATTGGGAATGTGAATTTTGGGTATGAATTTTGGTAAATAATCAAAATTATTTGATTTTTATGATTAAATTGGGGTTTTGGTTTCCATTGACCATAAATTAATTTATTTTGGTTTAATTTTTCAAATTTGGGGAAACAAATTAATGAATTTAGGAGAAAAATAATGAGAGGAAATGAGGAGAATAGCTCACAAAGAGGAGTTTGATCCAAAGGTGGAGGTGGATGGCTTTGACACACCCAAATCACGTTCGCCCACTCATGTTCTGCTCCGTCCAACTCCAACGGCGTTGTGATGTGGTGAAAAATGATGGGCTTGACCTGTTTTAAATAATAAAAAACAAGTTTTCCAAAATGGAGGCACGATTTGAACTACTATCCTACTTGTCATACTTGTTGGCAGCCTTGGGACTAGGCTTGGCAGGTTCGGGGTTGCTTGGTATGTTTTTTTTTTTATGGATCAAGAGTGATTAACTTCACTCCAACATTGCATCTAAAAGGTCCCTCAACTTTGTGCACTCACCCTTAAACAATACGAGTTGTCAAGGTCATGTTTTCAAACAAGTCGTGATTATAAGCAACCCTAAAAATCTGGTTTATATTGCAGGAACCCATTTCTATTTAGGGGTCAGTTTTAAGGTTTGTGTTTACAACTTTACGATGAAATAAATCAATGGAGGAAAAAAGTTTTAATCTAAAACTGGAAAAAAAGTCATCCAACATGTAGCACCACTTTTTTAATCAAGGGTAAAAAAACTACTAAATGTAACCTATAAAAATGAGAACTTTGACGATCTTTTATCAAGTTGGTAAGTATGTTAGATATCCTAGATGCCACGATGTTCTTAACTAACGTCCCTTTAAACAATTTGCATGAGTGTTCCTATTTACCTCCATGGAGAAATGCCATTATATCAAAAAAATACAATGTAAGGGTAAAATTAAGATTTCATTATTTATGGATAGTTGGATTTGTGGAAACCCCCATTCAAGGAATGAATGCATTCAAGGAGAGTAATATTGATAATATTTCCAAAACATTTTCACCAAACCAAAGGTTATTAAAAACATTGTTCTTGGATTAAAATGAACCCTTGAGGAAGTTGTTTCTTAAAAATGTTGATTGTAATAACTATATGATTTCTTTCCATGGTTCTATGTGTAAATATCTAATAACTCATATTGTATAAACTAACATTACATTGATGTGTCAACTATTTAAGACAAAAAACACATAAAAAATGCAATGTTAAGACCAAAAAAGTCATCTCCATCAATGATGAAACAGGTCAATTTCATTCACCTCATAAGCTACACACCATGTGTATCTAATCCTATCTCATTCAATAATAATCAAATAAATGATACATCTCATACTAACATTCATGAACTCAACCAAACAACTACTCCACTATATAATTCAATTACCCTTTATTAACTAAGTGATTGATGGGTGTGTTGGTCATGAATTTTTGTCCTTCATATAAAATTTCATACGGTACAACCATATTCAAATTCAATAGGAAATAGGGTTATTTTTAATCCCTTGAAGGTTAGTACATGGTATCGATTTATCTAAAATAAATAAATTGATACCATGTAGTTGAAAACATAGTGTTATTTTTAACAATGTATTTGTGACTATGCAATACCATCTCGTAGCTCTTTCAATATTTTGTGAAAGAACCATACCTTCATATACAATGATAAATCCCAACAAGAGTTTGGTTATTTAAAAAAAATCTCTAACAATAGCATCGTCAATAAAAGTGGGAAATGGAAGGTATAAGACGCATCGTCAATAAAAGTGTATTGAGAAAAAGTGTTATGGTAGCTTATTGTACTGGCAACTTGTACGTGTTCAAGGGACAACATGTGATGGAGTATGATCACCGGAAGAAATTTTGGACTAATGCGGCTTTTCTTTGGCAATGTCCTAATTACTTCATCACTTGCGCTACCTAGTGGCGCGACTGTATTTTTGTAAGCATGTGCAGTATCATCCCTTAATCGAAGCACATCTCTTATCTGTTTAATCTGTCAACCCGTCGATGGATTGAAGTTAAGGGTGATGGAGGGGCATGATCATATGTGCAACCACTGTGGAGATTTAATAGTTAAATGCAGGCCATTTTAGATCTCAATTAGTTGTGTATTTACATGTTTTCTTTTCTAAATTGCAGTTTTATGGCCGTTATAGATCTTACACATAGTTGTGTAAGAACAATCATATTATAGTATAGATATTAGTTAGTTGTGTAAAAACAATTATATTATAGTATTTTTGTACTGGCCTCACATTTATGTTATCTTTTATGTCATATGTCTTAGTTGTTGTGTATTCAAATGTTATGTTTATGTGGGAGGAAATTTAACTTTGATTTTTCTAAGAACAATAGTATTTTCTACTCATTTTCTATGTCATATTTATGTTATTTCTCATGTCTTAGTTATGTTAGTTTAATTCTTATTTATTTGTTGAAATATTTGAATTTAAAAAACAAATACATTTTCAAAAATAAACCTTCATCCATATTTGTTTTGGTTTTTTGAAGATATATTTTCAATAATAACATTTTGGTTTTTCAATAATAATATATTGTATTTTTAATAAATATATTTATATATATTGGTTTTTACATAAATATATTGGTTTTTTAATATAATCATATTATAGTAATTTTCTACTGCCTCTTATGTCACATTTATGTCATTTTTCATGTCTTAGTTATATTGATTTAATTATTATTGATTTATAGAAATATCTTAATTTTTGAAAAAAAATACATTTAAACACTCATGCAGATTTCCTTTGGTTTCTTGAAAATACATTTTCAATAATAATCTTTCAAAGTAGGATCATATAAATTTTATTGCCCAAGAATAATTACTGATATTTTTATAGGAGAGAATTTGGAGAATTTTTATTCTAGAATGATCTCCATTATGCAAAGATATTCCTCTTTAGAGTGAATCCAATTATACCCCCAACTCTTAGCTGCAATATCCTCTCCTTATTTATGCATCTCAAGGGAACCCATCCCTATTCAAATTGTGATTATTGGTCTTATATAATCCTAAAGACCAATCATCAAGTCATTTGTATGAAGCATAAAAGAAACAATAAGTAACTTATTTGGAGCACAAGATTGATAAAGACCAATTATCAAAGCATTTCATGAAGTGTGAAAGAAACAATAAATAACCTATTTGGAGGACAAGATCGATAGACCTTAAATTATGATCACAAAATAGATTTTATGGAGTAGCCACATCTAGATTATAAATATCATCTTCCAATGGAAAAATATTAAATTAAGAAGATCATTTTTCGAAATGGAAAGGGATCCTTGGATCATTTCAAAGGTGGCATAGATTATAAAGATCATTCTCAAATGGAAAAGTATTATTGGATCATCCTATGATTCAAATTAAGGTCATTTCCAAATGGAAAGCACTCCTTGGATCATTTCAAAGGTGGTTTAGGCATTCAAAATAATAAGTAAATTTGATAAAAAAAAGTAGTCCATATGGAAAATGAGGTTATCAATAATAATGTATAACGCATAAAAAAATCCATATAAAAAGGAGATATTAAGGAATTAAAAAATCCTTAAGATATGCTTTTTTTACCTCTAAAATCATAAGATAGGCGAGTATGTCTAGCATTTGAGACTGCATTAAAATATCCATCTTTATGCTTTCACCATCAACTCAAACAATCATAACATGTGCATAACAATTCATACATTCCTTGTCCATCATGTCATTCTCTTGTCAATCGTCAGAGTTTTCCCGGCCAACGTGGTGAAATTTCCTCATCCTCTATAAATATTTCTACAAACTCATTTGAAAATTTTTCAAATAAACCTTCTTCTTCAGACTCTACTCAATCTCAAACAAACCCATTTTTTCCAACCTCATTTCAAATAATCAATGCATCATAAAACCTTCCCGAAAAATCCAAGCTATGTGAACACCCAGAATGCTCTATTCAGCTTGATGAAAACAACATATCCAAGGCCCCTAATGATGTGAAACTCCCACATCTCATATGTAACATGATACGATGTTATGATTTTCTTGATAGGTGGAAGGATCAATCTTAGAAAGTTGATGATTTTCTAGCCTCTCAAAGACCCTCTTGGGATAAATCAAGTCTTGGGTATAACAAAGTATATACAGGAGAAGAAAGAATAAGAAAAATTTTAGGCATGAGGCCAAACAAAGCGGAAGATTTAAGAGTTTGAAGCAGAAGGAAACTCATCCATCCTCCATACTAACCACCATTCTTCCTCCAGAAATCCATAAACCTTCCCTCCATGAAATAGAGATATTCTTGAATAGATACAAGGCCTACTTTCCTTTTGATCAAAGAGATGAGTTTATGAAGAAGATGAAAAATTGGGACTTATTTATAAATGAGGACTCTAGATAATTTAGAGCATCATACTCTCTTGTAGAGAAAATGAATTGACAGATAATACATTTTCAACACTCATATCTTGCGAAGAAAATATATCTTAATTTTTGAAAAAAAATACATTTAAACACTCATGCAGATTTCTTTTGGTTTCTTTAAAATACATTTTCAATAATAATCTTTCAAAGTAGGATCATATAAATTTTATTGCCCAAGAATAATTAATGATATTTTTATAGGAGAGAATTTGGAGAATTTTTATTCTAGAGTGATCTCCATTATGCAAAGATATTCCTCTTTAGAGTGAATCCAATTATACCTTCAACTCTTAGCTGCAATATCCTCTCCTTATTTATGCATCTCAAGGAAACCCATCCCTATTCAAAATGTGATTATTGCTCTTATATAATCCTAAATACCAATAATCGAGTCATTTGTATGAAGCATAAAAGAAACAATAAATAACTTATTTGGAGCACAAGATTGATAAAGACCAATTATCAAGGCATTTTATGAACCATGAAAGAAACAATAAATAACCTATTTGGAGGACAAGATCAATAGACCTTATAAATTATGATCACAAAATAGTTTTTGTGAAGGAGTAGCAACATCTAGATTATAAATATCATCTTCCAATGGAAAAATATTAAATTAAGAAGATCATTTTTTGAAATGGAAAGGGATCCTTGGATCATTTCAAAGGTGGCATAGATTATAAAGATCATTCTCAAATGGAAAAGTTTTATTGGACCATCCTATGTTTCAAATTAAGAAGGTCATTTCCAAATGGAAAGCAATCCTTGGATAATTTCAAAGGAGGTTTAGGCCTTCGAACTGACAAGTAAATTCGATAAAAAAATACTCCATATGGAAAATTAGGTTATCAATATTAATGTATAACGCATAAAAAATCCATATAAAAAGGAGATATTAAAGAATTAAAAAAATCCTTAAGATATGCTTTTTTTATCTCTAAAATCATAAGATGGGTGAGTATGTCTAGCATTTGAGACTGCATTAAAATCTCCATCTTTATGCTTTCACCATCAACTCAAACAATCATAACATGTGCATAACAATTCATACATTCCTTGTACATCATGTCATTCTCTTGTCAATCCTCAAAGTTTTCCCAGCCAACGTGGTGGACTTTCCTCATCCTCTATAAATATTTCTACAAACTCATTTGAAAATGTTTCAAATAAACCTTCGTCTTTAGACTCCACTCAATCTCAAATAAACCCATTTTTTTCAACCTCATTTCAAATAACCAATGCATCGTAAAACCTTCCTGAAAAATCCAAGCTATGTAAACACCCAGAATGCTCTATTCAGCTTTATGAAAACAACATATGCAAGGCCCCTAATGATGTGAAACTCACACATCTCATATGTAACATGATACGATGTTATGATTTTCTTGACAATTGGAAGGATCAATCTTAGAAAGTCGATGATTTTCTAGCCTCTCAAAGACCATCTTGGGATAAATCAGGTCTTGGGTATAACAAAGCATATACATGAGAAGAAATAATAAGAAAAATGTTAGGCATGAGGCCAAACAAAGTAGAAGATTTAAGAGGTTGAAGCAGAAGGAAACTCATCCATCCCCCATACTAACCACCATTCTTCCTCCAGAAATCCATAGACATTCCCTCCATGAAATAGAGATATTCTTGAATAGATGCAAGGCCTACTTTCTTTTTTATCAAAGAGATGAGTTTATGAAGAAGATGACAAATTGGGACTTATTTATACATGAGGACTCTAGATAATTTAGAGCATCATACTCTCTTGCGGAGAAAATGAATTGACAGCAAAATGGAATGAATATATGAAAATCGAAAATGAATGGATCTATTTCTACAAATGGTTTAAAGCCGAAAAATCAAATCCATCTTCTCAAGAACCCCAACAATTCACTGAAGTGATGAGTACTCTCTATATTAATACAATAGAAAGAGAAGAACAACCTGAGAGTCCTAAAGAACCTACAGAAGAAGAAATTCCAGAAAAACCCAAAAGAAGCCAAGAAGCTCATAAATGGGAATTAGCCAAAGGAGGAGAAACTTTTACAGTCACCTATTTTCCTTCATTAAAACCCATATTTTTAACAAGAGAAGAAGACAAAGAAGATCCATTAATTGCATCTAATTTGACTGGAACCAAGAGGGATATAAAATAAATCCATCAACAATTAAAATAGAATAGTGCAGTCATGAAATGCCTAGCTTTACAGATGCATAGTGGAAAATAAATAAAGGAAACCAAGGATTAGAGCTCACGCTAGAAGCAATAGATGAAATAAGAGTGACAATAAATGGTTTCAAGAATTGTGAAACTTCTCTCATATATCTAGTGCATAGTCTCAATATAGATATAGAAAAGGATCTCACCCATGTCCTTGTAGAAGTACAAGAAGTCCACACTATCACCAGTAAGTCACACAAGAAGGTGAAAAAGATTTGGCAAAAACAGAAACACGGAAAATTAAACTCAGCCAAATTACCTTCGATAAAAAAAGAGTCCATATGGAAAATTAGGTTATCAATATTAATGTATAATGCATAAAAAAATCCATATAAAAGGGAGATATTAAGGAATTAAAAAATCCTTAAGATATGCTTTGTTTATCTCTAAAATCATAAGATGGGCGAGTATCTCTAGCATTCGAGACTGCATTAAAATCTCCATCTTTATGCTTTCACCATCAACTCAAACAATCATAACATGTGCATAACAATTCATACATTCCTTGTACATCATGCCATTCTCTTGTCAATCCTCAGAGTTTTCCCGACCAATGTGGTGAACTTTCCTCATCCTCTACAAATATTTCTACAAACTCATTTGAAAATGTTTCAAATAAACCTTCTTCTTTAGACTCTACTCAATCTCAAATAAACCCATTTTTTCCAACCTCATTTCAAATAATCAATGCATCATAAAACCTTCCTGAAAAATCCAAGCTATGTGAACACCTAGATTTCTCTATTCAGCTTGATGAAAACAACATATGCAAGGCCCCTAATGATGTGTAACTCCCACATCTCATATGTAACATGATACGATGTTATGAGTTTCCTGACAGTTGGAAGGATCAATCTTAGAAAGTCAATGATTTTCTAGCCTCTCAAAGACCCTCTTGGGATAAATCAGGTCTTGGGTATAACAAAGCATATACAAGAGAAGAAAGAATAAGAAAACATATTAGGCATGAGGCCAAATAAAGTGGAATATTTAAGAGGTTGAAGCAAAAGGAAACTCATCCATCCTCCAGAATAACCACATTCTTCCTCCAGAAATCCATAGACCTTCCTTCCATGAAATAGAGATATTCTTGAATAGATACAAGGCCTACTCTCCTTTTGATCAAAGAGATGAGTTTATTAAGAATATGGAAAATTGGTACTTTTTTATACATGAGGACTCTAGATAATTTAGAGCATCATACTCTCTTGAGGAGAAAATGAATTGACAGCAAAATGGAAAGAACATATGAAAACCAAAAATGAATGGATCTATTTCTATGAATGGTTTAAAGCCAAAAAATTAAAGCCATCTTCTCAAGAACCCCAAGAATTCACTGAAGCGATGAGTAATCTCTCTCTTAATACAGTAGAAAGTGAAGAACAACCTGAGAGTTCTAAAGAACTGTGAAACATCTCTCAGATATCGAGTGCATAGTCATGATACATATATAGAAAAGGATCTCACCCATGTCCTTGTAGAAGTACAAGAAGTCCACACTATCACCAATAATTCACACAAGAAGGTGAAAAAGATTTGGCAAAAATAGAAACATGAAAAATTATAATCAGCCAAATTACCTTATGAATTTAAACCCAACATGAATTCCCCATGATTCTACCCCCAGGGAAGTAAGAGAAGAAACATAGGAAAGAGATTTATGTAGGAATAGAAGAGAACATTTCATACACACCTAGAATCATGGAAATATAGATAAAAAACACAAAATCCTTACATCTTAGAAGTCAATGGAGAACATGAAAGGATTTCAAACCATATGGTTTGGTCACTTGCACCTGATTTAGATGATGGGATGAATATAAGCCAGATGGCATGGTCAGTTGATATTTTGTATGAATGAAATGTAAATGGTTCAACCTCTCAACAAATTGAGGGGGCATGATCATATCTGCAACAATTGTGGAGATTTTAATAAGAGTAGCAACAACCATATTAAGATCAATATGTTTGGAATACGCTGAGAGGAATATATTTGACATATTGGTAATGTTTTTTTCCAAAGGATGTGTCAATTATTTGTATCCAATAGTTAATCTAATATAACAACCACTTAATTTGTGGTTGTTAAGCTCATATTAGTATCATCACTGGAATTAAGCAAACACTTGTATCTAATAATTAATTTAAAATGTTAATATAATGCTATGCTAGACGGAGTTTGACTGTCACATGAGCTGCACATTACCATGCCACTAAGTACAGTTGTCACATGAGTTCAAAGTAATTTATTAGGATTTTAAAGGAGTTTATTAGGAGTTCGACTGTCATGTGAACTACACATTACTTCAACTCCTAGATGTAAAATGCAGTTTGACTAAACCTTGTGCACATTAGTTAAACTAATAGTTATCCAATAAAACAGGGATTAGAGCTGATGTTAAGTTAATAGTTGTATCTAATACTTAATCTAAAAGTTAATTGGGTACGGTCATGATTGGAGTTGAAGTTAAGCTAATAGTTGTACGATTAATGGAGTTAAGCTCATAGTTGTATCTAATAATAGAATAGTTGAAGTTGAAGTTTAATTTTTTCCAACTAACATGAAGTGTACTTATTAGATGTTAACTAAGATATTTTTTATTTTTTTGAAATTATTAATTATTAATTTTGGACAGCCCCATAGAATAAATATGGACAGTGCACTATTTCAACTACTCATGGAGGTAACTATAACTATAATTTTTGAAATCGCAAATCTATAATTTCGTGTTGGTGTTACCATTGGCTATCTCATGGAGGTAGGATTATACCAGTGAAGGTTGTTCTTGAAAGAATACCTTTATTGACTCTCCATTCTGCATATCCATAAAGGTACCCTTGTCAAAATTTGGAAAATTGTCTTTAGTTTCTTATGGGCAAGCCAAAGACAAAAGGAAGGAATTCCTTTAATAAAATGGACAACTATAGCAATACCAAAGGTTTATGGTGGATGGGGTCTTAAAAATATCCATCTCTTCCCTTAGGAATAGGGTGCAAAGAAATTATGAAGAATGATTATGAATGATGGTCTATGGAAAAATCTAATGAAAAGAAAATACTTGCAAGAAACCGTCTCAGTGGAATATTGGATTTGTTCTCATCCTTCCTCAGTTAAATATGCTTCCAACGTATGAAATGTTTAGTTAAATCCGTCCATATACTTAGGTAATGGATCACATTGAAGGTTGAAAATAGAAAGCAAGTCCAAGTAGGTGATGACACGTGGGTAGTATTTTCTGGAAACTACAAGATTTTGAAGGGTTTAAAAAGAGAACTTCAACACTAAGGGGTTTCTAAACTTAGTGATATAGCTCTATTATGGGATGGGATAAATTTAACACAACTACGGAAGACTATGACATATTTCAACCTTCCAGAATAATGGGAATATGAATGGAATAGTTACCTTCAACTATTGGTTCACATGTTATACATATAACCGAAATGGAAGATGATCTAGTTTTGAATCAGAATAAGGCTACAGGACATCACTTTGTAAAGCATGGTTAAGTAGTAGTTGTTCCAATGCCATTGGAAGAAGACTATAAATGGCGATGACTTCTGATATGGAAAATTGAGTACCCACTTAAGATAATGAAAAATCTCTTCGTTGGCTCTATGCTATAAAATATTTACATGGGACAATGGTCACAAATGAAAGTGCCATGGTCATAGCTATTGTATTCTATGCAATTCGACAATAGAAATTGTGACTCATATTTTTTTCACTATTCATTTTTTAAATGGGTGTGGTAGGAGGTATATGCAAATTTAAAATGTCTAGTACAGTGGTCAAGAAAAATTCCTTAATACTTTGTTTTGAGAACTCATTCATAAACCCATCAGTAACTTATTTTAAATCCCTACCATGTTTAGTGATTTTAGGATGGTGGGTGTTGGACCTAGGAAAAGCTAGGTAGAATTCAGTTAGAACTCTTCCCAGGAATTGAAAGAATCTAGTCATAGGAAGGAAAAGGAGCTGCAACAGAAGTATAGAAGGAAGAACAGATGCAGGTGAAGGAACAACAAAAACATATAAGGAAGAAAGAGCAAAGGCAAGAAATAGTCATAGAGGAAGTTGCAACAAAAGAAGAGTTTGCAAAGGAAGAGAATTCATGAAGGAAGAGTTAGCGATAGAATAGAAGTTGCAATAGAAGGAAAAGAAACAACGATATCATCTATGATGGAAGAGACCATGTCAGAAGGCGTGCAAGTACTACAAACAATATTTTAAGGAATATCATTGGTAAGAATCTGGCTAGAGTCGATAGGATTCACACGTGTTCTAAGGAATAAAATCATCTTTGTAATTTGGTTTGTTAGTTCCTATTGACCAGTGTCACTAGAATAAGAATGAAAACCTATTGGATAACTGAATGAATTCAACTTATAGTGACATGTAAGATTCTATAAGAAGGAAGAACCTAGGTTGTGTGTGGGTTACTTTCTGGTTTCATCCCTACTTACCATTGTTTCTTAGCTAGTTAGTTTAGTAGAGAGTCAGTTTGTTGTGGTGTGTCTGTAAGAAGAGTTGAATAATCCGCGACTGAGCAAGTAGAAGTATAGAGAAGATCAAGTTGATCCAGGCTATGTGTGAATCGACAGTAGAGTCAAAGACTCAAGAGTCGTAGAGTTGTAGAGGAGGTTCAGTCAATCAAGGCTATGTGCAGATTGAGAGTAGAGTCAAGTAGCGAAGGGACAACAACAAAAGAATAGAGATCATGAGATGAGATATAATTCTATATATATAATAGAAGAATATCTAGAAAAGAGTCTATGGCTCAGTGCAAAGAAAAAAGGTGCCACATATTTATCATGCCAAATGCAGATCGACTTTGTGGTTTTTCTTGAATGGGTTTCCACGTTAGATACTATGTAAATGTGTAGATGATGAATGTGTTTGTGTCACATGAATTTTTACTGTGAATAAGTGTTTATGTATTTTCCTACAAATGAGTTTATATTTATATATCGCACTCTTATAGTCGAAATCACCTATAAGTCATTATATTTATTGTAATAATATATGTCGATGGATGAATAGAGACACATATTAACTGTGCATAATAATTATAAGGAATACACCCACCTGCTTTGGTCAAGCAATCTAGATAGGTGAAAATAAGAGTAAGTTCCCCCTTACAACTACCGAAACTCGATTCTGGCAATTACCTATAAGGAGATATCTTGGGTGAGACTACATATGTGTCATACATGCCACTGACTAAGCCTTGCTCTATTGGGATGATATCTTGGGCTTTATTGTGTGTAAAATAAAGTATGAAACTGGTTCAAAAAGAGAACACCAACAAATTCTTTCATTGTCAAGACTCGTGAATAATTTTATGTGAGGGATATGTTGTGGCATCCAAAAAAGCCGAAAATCCAAGACTTGGTGGATTTTAAAGCATTAGAGTTTTCATAATAAGAGAGTAAAGGATCTTGATTAAATCCGAGGAAGTTTTCCTATTGTGTTGCATGAGTGGTTGTCTAAGTTAGAAACCCAATGAAAAAATTTCTAAGGAGGAGAATCGACTAAGTGGAACCCTCAGTTGATTCAGTGTCTGAGGAGTACCAGGAACCCTATGTTGAGGGATGTCAATTTTTGGGTAGACAGTATTCTCTAGGGATACATTACTAATTTTGTTGTCAACACAATAACCTCATATAGTGAGGCAAAAATAATTTTTTTGCAAGGACCCTGAGGAAGATACTTGACGTCTTTAAAAAATTGGATAAAGATGCTTGTATGCAAAAAGGGAATCTTGAGAATGGATTCTTAGTGGAATGCTTAGTTGATTCAGCAACTAGAGTACTAGAATCCCTATGTCGAGAGTTGTTGATTTTTGGGTAGATAGTGTTTTGTAGGGAATTGTTGTATTCGAAAATGGAATCCTAAGTATGGAGTCTGACATTTACAAGTATTGTGTGCATGACAAATGGAGAAAAGTAAGTTGAGATGTTACCTAGTTATAGAGAAATTGAATTAGAGGTTGGATATTTAAGAAGTGGAAGAATATTTCGGTTGGGAAAGAGAAGAAAAATTGTGACCATAAGAGGAAGTTGCAGTACAACCAGAGGAGAAGACTACGAGTTGACATCGCATTTTGACAAAGGTCCTTGTGACAAAGAAGAGGAATATCAGTCGATATTCAAAAGAGAAGAAGAATCTCAAGCTCCATACCTAGAGTACAAGTAGAAGACACCTACAACCCCGTACACATCACAGGAGGTAAGATATAGAAACTCGTCTCCTAGTCGATTTGTAAATAAAAGTAATACCAACACTGTGAATGGCAAGAAAGGGAGTCTGGATAGTCAACCTTTTTGTCCAAACGTACAAGGACTCAACATAATGGCTGGAAACAATATTAAGTTGCCGAAATTTAATGGAAATGGGTTAGAATACCCAGTGCAACAATTGTTTATATGTGAATCCATATGGATCCTACGACATGTCCAAGATGAAGACAAATAAAGAGAAAATGATAACAACCTTGAGGGGTCGTGCGTTATACTAGTATATGAAGTTTTTATAGTCCTAGTAGGAGTTTCATAAAAAACACTTGACTTGATTTGAGTGGGGTTAATACACGAGTTCAGAAAGACAAAATATGAATTGCAGTGCATCACAAATATTAAAGAATTCAAGTAGTTACCTACACTGTCAGTATGGGACTTCGACTAGAGATTTAAGACATTGATGGATAAAGTAATATTTTAGATATCAGACATACAGAATAAGGAATTATTCATTGTCACATTTTTACTGCACATCTGAATCCCATTGATGCAACAAAAAAATGTATCACAAATGGAGAATCTGGAGATAACAATGAAACTAGAATCCTTACCGATTCAAGAAACTAGTGTAGGTATGATGCAGATTCAGTCACAACTAGATAAACTTACACTGCAACTTTGGGACATTAAGAAAGGTAAAGAGATCCAAGAAGACCTCTAGTGTACCCGATGCATAACTAAGGGGCACCATAAAGATAATTTCCCGATGCTCATGGACTATGTCGCAACATGAGTGTTGAACCCGATAAACACCCAAGGGATGCCTTCGTGTATAATACCTCATACCCAATACCATCGATCAAAATAGTTCTTTTACTTGTATAATATTTTAAGTACACCAACTAATTTGTACTGTAAATATTGTAAATATATAGGCCATGATGAGAAAGATTGCAGAGCATTCCAGCTACTGCAGGAGAAAACAATGGACACATAACTAATGAAGAACGAAGAGAAAGTGAAAGTTGAGTGAGTGCAAGTTCGATACCAACCTGCTCAATATCCAACAACACAATATCAATAACCACATTATCCTCAACAAAAATACCAACAAAATCAGTGTCTGTTGCAGCAACACTACCCTCAACCTAGGGGGTTGGAAACTTTTGGGGTCGAGGACAACAACAAGGAGAAGGAGGATAATTTGCTTGTGGAAGAGGTCAAATCATATGCTATAATTCTTAACACCCAAAAATGTTCACCTAGATATCTATGTTCCAAACCATAATGATACATCATAATCCCACCAACATTTCCTTCATTTTGACCTTCACAACTAAAATTCCACCAAAAATGGTCCAAAACATTATTATTCCCTTCCCCATAAATGGTGGGAAGTTGAGCATTTATTGTGGCTTATGCCCACTCTATCCAAAAAGGACAAAAAAACCCTCAAATGAGAATGGGTAAAAAACTATGGACAAATACCATACACAATAAAATACGATGGTTCATTACCATTGGTTAAAAAACCTTGGATCACCCTATAAATACATTGTGAAGGTCTCCACAAAATTTGTTTTCATTACATTCCTGAACACATTGCATGACAGAACCTTTTCACCTTTTGTCATTGCTCCCATATTTTTTCCATATCATTCCCATGGTGTATGTTGAAATTGCTCCATACCCTCTTGGATCCATTCCCCCTTTTTGAAAACCATTAATGGAGA